>PGTU02007666.1:0-10102 GCA_002896215.2 Cicer echinospermum
CATTTTGTTGGATTTTGATCCTTTGATTCCTAATTTTGACATAATTAATAATTCAACAATATTCATACAATACATGATAAATCTAATATTTGAATTGAGCAAGATTTCAGGAACAACAATCAAATCCTACACACTTGGAACAGGTTGCTTGAAACACAAGAAATCAACAAAAGTGACTTTTCACTGAAGAGAATCGATTGGGAAATCGATTTCATAACAAGGGTGTAAGGAAACACAACTGTTTGTGTTGGTATAATCGATTGGGCAATCGACTGACTGAATTAGAAATTGAAATTGCACAAGTCAGTAGCACCCCAGTTTTGAGGGTAATCGATTGATAAATCGATTATACAATTCACAAAGTAAACCTGATTGAAATAAATCGACTGGGAAAATCGATTTGATCAATCACAGTGGAAACCCAGTTTTAAGGGTAATCGATTGGCAAATCGATTACTTAAAAATCACTTGCAAAATAACTTTTCCTGTGACATACAAATCGATTGGACAATCTATGTTGTAATATTTCAATCAAGTTAAATTTGGTCGAAATCGATTGGGAAATCGATTGAACCAATTCCCAGGTAAGAACATTTTCAGACAAATACATACAAATCGATTGGCACATCGATTAGTATTAAAATAGCTGAGTCACTAACTCGAACACAATCGATTGGCAAATCGATTGACAAAACCTTTTTGAAAACCCAGTGAACTCTGAGCGTGTGACCAAATCGATTTTAAGTATTTGTTAATCGATTATGAAGACTTAACAAATCGATTACGCAATCGATTGATATGTGTTTCAGTTTGAACATAACATATGCAATCGATTACGAAATCGATTCATATCAGTCTTAACATAATCACTGAGAAATGTTGTTTAAAGAATCGATTGGTAAATCGATTGGGTTATATAGTTTCAAGATTCAAGAAAAACAAGACACACGATAATCGATTGGCAAATCGATTAGACTGATTTATCCTTTACAAAATCGATTGGTAAATCGATTGATTAATGTGTTTTTCAGAAACTATATAAACTGTCTTCAATCTGTCTTTCAAAAAACATGAATGATAATAATGATATCAATCTGAAATATACATTGAATATTCTTGATTCACAATAACACTTGGTTAATCCATTGAGATTACTTTTTCAGATCAAAGAAAAAAGAGGATTATCAACAATAAAAAAGATAGCTGGAAAAGTGATCTTGAAAGACAAGGATTCTCATAAACAATCTTTGAATGTCCAGAATTGTGAGAAGCCATTTTGACCAAGATTGAAGACTACTTTTTGTTCTTTCTGTATTCTGTTTGTAACAATTCTTTGAAACAAAAACAAAGGAGAAAATCCAGCTAGAAACTGGTGACTACTTTCTTGGGTGAGAGTGCTCAACAAGAAAGAGTTGTACTTTGATTCTGTGATAGGTTGCTGAGTATCTACAAGGATCAGAGGGTGATCAATAGGAAAGAGATCATTAAGATAGATAGGTTTCGGGGAGGAAACTGGACAATCTGTAATTGATCTTTCTATTGGAGAAGAAAATCTGAAATCCGTTTGGATTTGCAGGACTGGATGTAGGTTGTCAAGTTGACAACTGAACCAGTATAAATTCTTGGTGCAATCTTCTCTAACCCTTAACTCCTTTGATTTACTATATTGCTATATCTGTATATGTGATTAAAACTAGATGCATGTTAAACATATTCTGTAATAAGTAATATTGTTTAATCTGTTAATTTGACTTGTATGCATCTTGGTTAATTTCATATCAATCTAATAAAACTTGCTAATATTGTATGCCACAATTTTATTTCCGCTGTGTGTATGAAATTGATTTAATTTCATAAAGAACTGATACATTCTGATATATTCCGCTTATTACGAGGTCATATATACCAACAATTGGCCTCAGAGCCTAACTTTTCGAGAGGTAATACTCATAAAAGCACTATGGCCTCAAACGATTTTCTGGGAGAAGGCGCATCGTTAGCAAGACCTCCAGCTTTCAATGGAACAGCTTATATGTACTGGAAGCACAGAATGCTAATCTTCTTGGAAGCCAGTGGCATAGACATCCTTGACGCTGTTGAAAATGGTCCATATATTCCCAAGATTGCAGGAACCAATGACTCAATGATTCTCAAGCCTAGAGCAGACTGGTCAGATGATGACAAGAAAAAGGTAGGTTATAATGCAAAGGCCAAGAACATTATAACATCTGCTCTTTGTGCAGAAGAATTTTTTAGAGTATCAAACTGCAAGTCAGCAAAAGAAATGTGGGACATTCTTCAAGAAACACATGAAGGAACCACAGACGTGAAGAGAGCTCGCGTAAACACACTGATGCACGAATATGAGTTATTCAGCATGAAAAGGGACGAATCCATCAGTGATCTGCAAACCAGATTTACACACATTGTGAATAATCTTCATGCATTGGGAAAATAAGTGGATAATGAACAGCAGATTGGAAAAATAATGAGATGTCTAACCAGAGAGTGGCAGCCAAAGATAACAGCCATAACAGAATCTAAAGATCTAGCAAAGATGACTACTGCAACTTTGTTTGGTAAACTAAGAGAACATGAGATGGAATTACATCGACTGGACGAATCAGAGATGGAAAGTCGCAAAAAGAAAGGACTATCTCTGAAGGTTCAAGCTCAGCAATCGAAAACCGAATCAGATAGCTGCTCAGATCAATCTAGTAGTGAATCTGAAGAGCCGGAAATCGGGTTGCTTGTCAAGAAATTCAAAAAAGTTTCTGAAGAAGAAAGACAACAAATTCAGAAAACCATCTAGCTCCAAGACTACTGACAACAAGACCATTACATGCTATGAATGTGGTAAAACTGGTCACATAAAGTCAGAATGCTATAAATTGCAAAACAAGAATAGAGCTACAAAATCAAAAGGCAAGGAACCAGTCACCAAAACCAGAAAAGCTTATATTGCATGGAACGATAACGATGAATCCTCTGCATCTTCTGATGAAGAAGTCAACTTGTGTCTCATGGCAGATACAGATTCAGAATCAGAAAATGAGGTTAGTTCACAATCTAATCCAACATATGATGAGTTACAAGAAGCTTTCAATGAACTGCATGATGACTATGTGAAATCCATAAAACAGTTGTTAAGCACAAAGAAAATGCTTGAACAAATGAATGTTGAGCATAAAGAAATTGAAAATTTATGTGAACAACTGAAAAAGGATTCACAAGAAAAATCTGCAAAGTGCATTGAACTTGAAAATACTGTTGCATCATTAAAATCTGATTTATTAATCTTTACTAAACCAAATAAACATTCATCCTTTGATGGCAGATGTCATTTCTGTTGCAGAAAGGGACATTTTGTGTCTAATTGCAAATTTAAAAAATTAGCCAATCAAGGATGGAAGCTAGTTTGGATAGAAAAGAAATCTGTGTTTGACACTAACCAACCAGGACCCAATTTAAATTGGGGACCTAAAACAAAATTCTGATTTTGGATTGCAGGTGTGCTTGACATCCACGAAACACTCATGGTATCTAGATAGCGGATGCTCAAAGCACATGACTGGTGACAAATCCAAATTCCTGAACTTGACATTTAAGGAAGGAGGCTTTGTCAAATATGGTGATAACAACAGAGGAAAAATCATTGGAATTGGTGATGTAGGCGATGAATCAACTGCAGTAATCAAAAATGTGCTATATGTGGAAGGATTAAAGCACAACTTACTGAGTATAAGCCAGCTATGTGACAAAGGTTTTCAAGTAAGTTTTTCATCACAATCTTGCATTATTGAGCATAAAGATGACAAACACATAAAGCTAATTGGGGACAGAATCAACAACATTTACATGTTGAATTTCAATTCTGTACCTAGTGCTGTATGCTGCTTGTTATCCAACTCAGATGAAACATGGCTTTGGCATAAAAGAATCGCTCATATACACATAAATCATTTGAATAAACTTGTCAGCAAACAGTTAGTCTTAGGTCTACCAAATAGGAAGTTCTCTAAAGATAGGCTGTGTGATGCATGTGAGAAAAGTAAACTGGTTAAGACTCCATTTCCCTCTATAGACTTGGTTAGAACAAATAGAGTTTTACAACTAGTTCACATGGACCTTTTCGGACCTGCCAAGTTAAGAGTTTAGGTGGAAACCTGTATGGATATGTGCTGGTTGATGATTATTCTAGATTCACATGGACTTACTTTTTAGCTCATAAAAGTGATACATTCTCTGTTTTCAAAAAGTTTGCTGCTTTAGTACAAAATGAGAATGATTTGAAAATTGTTTCAATAAAAAGTGATCATGGAGGTGAATTCCAAAATGATCTTTTTCAAAATTATTGTGAATCAAATGGAATCAACCACATCTATTCAGCCCCTAGGACACCTCAGCAGAATGGGGTAGTGGAGAGGAAAAATAGATCCCTAGAAGAGTTAGCTAGGACCATGCTTAAGGACTCCAACCTACCTAAGTATTTTTGGGCAGATGCAATTAGTACAGCCACCCATGTTGTGAATAGAGTTATCATTAGGCCCCTGCTTAGGAAAACACCCTATGAGCTATACAAGGGTAGAAAACCAAACCTGTCCTACTTTAGAATCTTTGGTTGTAAATGCTTTGTTTTGAACAATGGCAAAGAACACCTAGGAAAGTTTGACCCTAAGGCAGATGAAGGTATCTTTCTAGGATACTCCCAAACTAGTAAGGCCTATAGAATCTACAAAAAAAGAACAAAAAACCATAGAAGAGTCAGTTCATGTAAAGTTTGATGAATCTTTTACAGAAAACTTGAACAAACTCCTTCTAAGGTTATTGAAATTTTGGATGATGTTGTAGAATCTGAACCACTAGAACAACCTATAGCTGACCCTCCAACTAGTGCAGACCCTGTAGAACCTATAGAAACCTGTGAGTTGCCTAAGGAATGGAAGTTCAACCGAAACCACCCTTTAGACAACATTATAGGCGATATCTCTAAAGGTGTTGCAACTAGGAGAAGCCTTAGTCAGTTTTGTAACTTTACAGCCTTTGTATCTCAGATTGAACCTAAGAACATTAAGGAAGCCCTTTTAGATAGTGAGTGGATACTTGCTATGCAAGAGGAGTTAAACCAGTTTGAGAGAAACAAGGTGTGGAACTTGGTACCTAGGCCAGAGGGTAAGCATGTTATAGGAACTAGGTGGGTGTTCAGAAATAAGTTAGATGAGAATGGTGTGATAACTAGGAATAAAGCCAGATTAGTTGCAAAGGGTTATAGTCAAGAGGAAGGAATAGACTTTGATGAGACCTATGCCCCAGTAGCTAGACTAGAAGCCATAAGAATTTTATTGGCTTATGCATGTATCATGGACTTCAATCTATATCAAATGGATGTGAAGAGTGCCTTTCTCAATGGAGACCTCCAAGAGGAAGTTTTTGTGAGTCAAACACCAGGTTTTGGAAAATCCAGATTTTCCTAACCATGTGTATAAACTCTCAAAGGCCCTCTATGGGTTGAAACAAGCTCCAAGAGCTTGGTATGAGAAACTCAGCACTTTCCTCATTCAACAAAATTTTTCAAGAGGAAATGTTGATAAGACACTCTTTACAAAAACTACTGAAAATGACATCTTGCTGGTCCAAATTTATGTTGATGACATCATATTTGGATCAACAAATGATAAACTTCGCAAAGAACTTGAAAACTTAATGAAAGGTAAATTTGAAATGTCAATGATGGGAGAACTGTCATATTTCTTGGGATTTCAAATTAACCAAAGCAAGCAAGGCATTTTCATTAGTCAATCCAAATATTGTTCTGATTTGATAAAGAAATTTAACTTTGATAAACTTAAGTCCATTGATACACCCATGAGTCAAGGAAATTTCTTAGACCGAGATGAGAAGGGTAAGCCTGTAGATGTCACTAGATTTCGTGGTATGATTGGATCTCTGCTCTACCTTACAGCAAGCCGACCAGATATTATGTTCAGTGTTTGTATGTGTGCAAGGTATCAATCGAATCCGAAGGAATCTCACCTCAGTGCAGTAAAGAGAAATTTTTAGATACTTGGTAGGTACTAAAAGTCTTGGTTTGTGGTATCCAAAAGGTTCAACATGTACTTTGGTTGGTTATTCAGACTCAGACTTTGCTGGTTGTAAACTTGACAGAAAGAGTACTTCAGGAACATGTCATTTGCTTGGTAATTCTCTAGTATCTTGGTTCAGTAAGAAGCAAACAAGTATTGCATTGTCTACTGCAGAAGCTGAATACATAGCAGCTGGGAGTTGCTGTGCTCAAATCTTGTGGATGAAACAGCATTTAATGGACTTCGGTGTCGATTTGGGAACAGTGCCGATCATGTGTGATAACACAAGTGCTATCAGCATAACCAAGAACCCTGTAATGCATTCAAGGACAAAACACATTGAGGTAAGGCATCACTTCATAAGAGACCACTTTCAGAATGGAGTTATCAAACTTGAGTATGTGAACACTACAGAACAATTAGCTGATATCTTCCCAAAAGCATTGCCAAAAGAAAGTTTTTGAACATAAGGATGAAACTAGGGATCATTGATCCTAGTGAAGTATAAGTTTTTGTTGATTCTGGTACTTTTCAGTAATGTTTTCCAGTTAAATCGATTTGGAAATCGATTACCAGCATGGTAAAAGGTTTATAAAATCGATTTGGGAATCGATTACTTCAGCCCAGGTTTCAAAATTTCAGGAAATTTTTTTTAACCTTCACGAGCATCGATTTGGAAATCGATTAGCTAAGTATTCAATCTTTAGACAATCGATTTGGGAATCGATTAAGTAAAACAGGAATTCGATTTGAACATCGATTTGAAATATGACCGTTACTCAAAGTTACTAGCCGTTGGCACTTCATCATTACTCAATCGATTGAGGATTCCCAGCAACGGTAACCTAATCGATTGGGAAATCGATTTACTAGGTCAAGAGTATAAAAGGAACAGTTCTAAATCGATTTCTGCACTTTGTTTTCCAGATTTTCTCTGCTTTTCTCTTGTATTCTTCTTTCTTCTGTCTCTGCATTTGTTTGAATTTGCTTTCTACACTCTACCTACTTCGAATCTACACAAATTAGTTGATATGGCCCGAGTAAAACAGACTCAAGCACGCACTCCATCTCCATCATCCTCTTCCACCAGTGAAACACCATCACCACCTCCAACTTTAACAAAAAGAGTACCCATCCCAACTCACAAAATTCTTGCAAAGGATAAAGGAAAAGCTTCTGCCCCAATCCAGGAAAAGTCGAAGAAACGCAAAGAGCCCCCTACTGAAAAGCTCATGGCTGATGCCATGAAAGTAATTACTTAGAAAAGGAAGAAGAAGCCTACTTCTTCTCCACCTCCTAAGAAGGTCTCTGCACCAAAGGAAAGGGAGGTACAACCATCTTTGTCTACCGACTTCGCAAAAAGGAAAATTCATGAAGCTAGAACCATGGATTTTGAATATTTTGATGTTGTGGAATTTACTTTTCATAACCACCTCAGGTTTCATGGATTGGAAAGTTTTCTATCTTCTACTCTTGACAGCTATCCAAGGCTGATCAGGGAATTTTTTTCTACTTTCAAGATGACTGAAGAAGGTTTTACTGCTTCAGTTAAGGGAAAAAGAATTACAATGACTTTTGATGATTTCTCAACTTTATCTGGATTGCCTTTCTACGGCAAATCTATTGATGGCAGCACAGAAGCCGACACTGCCGATGAAGGTTGGGAAGAAACACTTGATAGGCATACCGCAGTTAAAGACCTGATGGTCGATGGGGTTTGTTGAATCGATTTCACTGCCCATTGGTCAGATGAAGGTTCAACAGAGGATGTTGATGTATGCTTTGACGCGTATGCTGTTGTGGGGCTTATCCAAAGAGTTAAGGATGAGCTGGTGTTGAATTGTGCTAAGGCACATGTTGGAAGCATCTCAAAGCAAGCTGATGCTGCCTTATCCACAGTTGATAACTAAAATTCTCAAACACTTTAAGGTCTCATTTGGAAATGAGGAATCTGCTAAGACGACATTAGTGTTTGGTGAATCGATAGTGAATCAGATGCAACTGAAGCGATTACATGGTAAATGGATAAGACCTCAAGCAGCAGCTGACCCTGTCCAGCCCCAACCTCAACCTCAGTCTCAGCCTCCACCAGTTACTGAATCTGCTACTCCTGATTTTGTGAACAGAATTATGGAATTCATTGAAGCTCAGATGGCACACAATGCCAAAATGTTGGAATTTCAGTCCAGAGTAGAAGCACGTCTAAGGACTATGCAAGCCTCCTTGAACTCAGTTGTTCAAAATGTGGATGAGATTTAGACACACCTCGGCATCAAACTGTCATTTGAAGACGTCGCAGAGATTGGTCGACAAGCTACGGATGATCCTAACCCAAACCCCCTAGTTAAACCCTGAGACTCACGGCGAGGAGACACCTGCTGAGGTTAATACAGCGGTCTCAACCTCTCCCTTAGATGATAGTGAGGACCAGCCCACACTAGGTGATTAGGACCCTTAGGTTTCATACTTTTTTGCTTTGACCTGTCATAATTTTGTGATGTATGATGAATTTTTTATAAATGCTATATCTTTTTTTGCCTTTATACATGTTAAACTTCATTGTTTCTGATGCACTGTGTTATATGTTTCAAACCCAATGCATATGTTCTTTAACATAGGGGGAGAAATTGTTTCTACCTTTTTGACTTAAATGACAAAGGGGAGAAATATTATAATGTTGTTTTAAAATGCTCAAGTTACAATTGTATGAATTGTCAATAATGCCAAAAAGGGGAGATTGTTGGATTTTGATCCTTTGATTCCTAATTTTGACATAATTAATAATTCAACAATATTCCTACAATACATGATAAATCTAATATTTGAATTGAGCAAGATTTCAGGAACAACAATCAAATCCTACACACTTGGAACAGGTTGCTTGAAACACAAGAAATCAACAAAAGTTGACTTTTGACTGAAGAGAATCGATTGGGGAAATCGATTTCATAACAAGGGTGTAAGGAAACACAACTGTTTGTGTTGGTATAATCGATTGGGCAATCGACTGACTGAATTAGAAATTGAAATTGCACAAGTCAGTAGCACCCCAGTTTTGAGGGTAATCGATTGACAAATCGATTATATACAATTCACAAAGTAAACCTGATTGAAATAAATCGACTGGGAAATCGACTTGATCAATCACAGTGGAAACCAGTTTTTAAGGGTAATCGATTGGCAAATCGATTACTTAAAAATCACTTGCAAAATAACTTTTCCTGTGACATACAAATCGATTGGACAATCTATGCGTTGTAATATTTCAATCAAGTTAAATTTGGTCGAAATCGATTGGGAAATCGATTGAACCAATTCCCAGGTAAGAACATTTTCAGACAAATACATACAAATCGATTGGCACATCGATTAGTATTAAAATAGCTGAGTCACTGACTCGAACACAATCGATTGGCAAATCGATTGACAAAACCTTTTTGAAAACCCAGTGAACTCTGAGCGTGTGACCAAATCGATTTTTAGTATTTGTTAATCGATTATGAAGACTTAACAAATCGATTACGCAATCGATTGATATGTGTTTCAGTTGAACATAACATATGCAATCGATTACGAAATCGATTCATATCAGTCTTAAACATAATCACTGAGAAATGTTGTTTAAAGAATCGATTGGTAAATCGATTGGGTTATATAGTTTCAAGATTCAAGAAAAAACAAGACACACGATAATCGATTGGCAAATCGATTAGACTGATTTATCCTTTACAAAATCGATTGGTAAATCGATTGATTAATGTGTTTTTCAGAAACTATATAAACTGTCTTCAATCTGTCTTTCAAAAAACATGAATGATAATAATGATATCAATCTGAAATATACATTGAATATTCTTGATACACAATAACACCTTGTTAATCCATTGAGATTACTTTTTCAGATCAAGAAAAAATAGGATTATCAACAATCAAAAAGAAGTTGGGAAAAGTGATCTTGAAAGACAAGGATTCTCATAAACAATCTTTGAATATCCAGAATTGTGAGAAGCCATTTTGAC
>PGTU02007670.1:0-11978 GCA_002896215.2 Cicer echinospermum
ATAAAACACTCAATTCAAATTACATGCATATTTATCACAATAATTCAGATTACATGCATGGCTTATATAAAACAATTAAACATATACATTAAGATGCCCTTCTTCTTTTCCTGGTGACATTCACATTTGTTTGTCCATTTACAATACAAAACGATGGATTAATCTAAATTCCCTCATCATGATCATCTCTAAGATATAAACCATCATCAGTTGAATCAATTTCATGTGGTTGTTGTGATGTTGCAAATAAAAGATCATTACCAACATCTTCATCAATATTGTTATCATCACTTATTTTATTGGTCGATAGGACAACAGACCATTTATCATCAGAAGGATCAGTGACATAAAACACTTGTTGAGCTTGCGACGCTAAAATAAAAGGCTCGTCTTTGTATCCCACCCTATTTAAAATCGGCAAGCAAGAATCCCCTGACTCTCAATCCGAACGCTCATTATTATTATCGAACCCAACTTGCAACCAAATATGGGAACACGAAATATTGGGTAGTCAACTCCCATAATGCGCTCGATAAACCACCCCAAAAAATATGGAAATAGAATTTGCATATATTGGGTTTTTTGCTTTTGCCACTTTTTTGAGACATGCATCGCTTTCAGCTACGAAGTGACTCCACTATTTTGCATAGTGGTCTGATCATAACTTGTTCTTGGTATAAAATGTGTAGGCCGTTAATAACATAACCAGTTAAGAAAAGACATGTAGCTCAGACCATTTGCTAGCACACCTCAATCTATTTGAAATTGATCCGGGGTCATATCAATTTTTGACATTATGTGATTTTTTAACCATGTTACAAAACTTCGATTGTGCTCTCGAGTTATCCAATTTTGATTCCTATTCATGTTCAAACGAGATAACTGATCCATGTGTAATTGTAAACATACGGTTGAAACCTCATCATCCATTGTGCAGACATACAATTGTGTCTGCTCCCATTCTGTCCTTGATTAGTTCAGTAGTCTCCTTCCAGCTTATCCCTTCTCCTGATAGTCTTCTCGAATGACGAGACATGGGAAAGCCCTATGGATTCAACATTGGACAAATATTCAGTAACAAAATTCAGCAGCCTCTTCAACAATGTATCGTTCAGCAATACAACCTTCTGGTCGACTTCTACTTTTTACGTACCTTTAATACTTTCATATATCGTTCTATACGGATACATCCATCTCATATAAGCTGGCCACAAAGTTGTGTCTCCTTAACCAGATGAACAGTAAGGTGAACATTATATCAAAAAACGATGGTGGGAAATACATTTCAAGCTCACACAAAGTAACAACATTTCCTCTGCAATGTCGGTAAATTTTCTGAGGGTCGATTCACTTTACTACAAATTTCCCTGAAGAAGAAACATTAATCTAGTTAAGGCTAGTCGAACTTTTTCAGGTAAAAATGGAACGTATACCTATTGGTAGCAAATGCTCCGCATTATAATATGACAATCATGGGTCTAATTCAAACCTTTTAACTTGAGGTCTTTCATACAAACCAAATTTTTAATGTTCGAGAGTATCCTTCTGGAACTTTAACTTTCGTGTAGAAATTTACATAAAACAATTTTTTCCTTTCTAGATAGAGTATGAGCGGCTGGAGGTAGATATGTGCGATTTCCTTTCTTTACTGGAGCCAATTCATTCTTATTCCCATATCGACCAAGTCCAATCTTGCGTTGACGCCATCTTTAGACTTTCCTGGAACATTGAGTAACGTACCAATAACACTATCAAATACATTTTTTTCAATATGCATCACATCGAGGAAAAGTCTTATATACAATGACTTCCAATATGGCAATTCAAAGAAAATTGACTTTTTCTTCCACCCAGTTTTGACCAGCTCTCCCGCAAAAGGTTTGCCAAATTTATTGGTCAAAACCTTGTACTTTTTTCAAGTATTGATATCCAGTCGGTGCTAAAGGAGCTTTACCTTTCTCAGATTTTCCATTGAATGCATTTCTCCACCCACGATATTGATGACTATAAGGTAAAAATCTACGATGTCCAAGAAACACATTCTTCTTACAATGTTTCAACCGCATCCAATTTGTACTCTCTTCACATATAGGACATGCACATTGACCTTTAATGCTATATCCTGATAAATTACCATATGCTGGAAAATCATTAATTGTGCCGAACAACATGCCCTCAAATTGAAACATTCTTTCTTATACCCATCATAAACTTCCACACCTGTCTCCCACATACTTTTTAAATCTTCGATTAGAGGAGTCAAGTATACGTCGATATCATTCCCAGGTTGTTTGGGTCCAGAAATTAACAAAAAGACAACATCATAAACTTACACTTCATACATAACCATGGAGGTAGGTTATATTATTACCAAAAAATCACAGGCCACGTGCTATGTGAGATGCTATGAAGACCATGTGGATTCATTCCATCAGTAGAAAGTGCAAGTCTTAGATTTCTGACTCTATCCCGAATTCAGGATACTCGTGATCAATTTTTGCCCATTGTGGGGAATCTCCAGGGTGTCGAAAACATTCCATCTCTAATTCTTTCATCTGCATGCCATGTCAAGTGTTTTGAATCTTCTTCACTGCGATACATGCGCCTAAATCTTGGTATTATAGGAAAATACCACACGACTTTTGCTGGAGTAGATTCTTCTTCTTATATCGAGAGACATTACATTTCGGACACGCCTTAAGTAGTTCATATTCGTTTCGAAATAAAATGCAATCGTTAGGACACGCATGAATCCTTTCGTAACTCATTCCAATAGAACACAAAATCCGTTAGCCTCGTAGGTTCGACTGGGAAGTTCATTATCATCTGGCAACATATCTTTTATGAGTGTTAATAATTCTGTAAAAGCTTTTATCAGACCATGCCATTACTCGCTTTTTAAGTTGTACAACTTTTAATATCACCGACAGTCTTGTGAATTTAGTACAACCATTATATAATTCTTTCTCTGCATCACTCAACAAAATTTCAAACATTTTAGGACAATCTCGAAGATCTTCTTCACTGCTTTTGCGATCTCATCAACTCGGTCCGGCTCATATGTATCTGTATCGAAGTAAGTTGAAGCATATGTCGAACTATTCTCAAAATTAATGTTTCCTTTTTTTTTCTTACCATGTCTTATCCAACATGTGTAGCTTTGATCAATTCCATTACATACTAGATGTCCTTCTAATTCATCTTCTCTAACACGTTTTCCAAAACACATTTTAAACAAGGACAAACTACTCTATTTGGATCTTTTGCATTCTTCACTGCAAACTCAACAAACTCCTTCACTCCAATTTCATACCTTTTGACAATCGATTGGCTGACATCCATTTCCTATCCATATTATACCACCTATATAAATGCAGTTACAAAAATAATAAGCTTTCAAACATATCAACAAGTTTCAAAAAGAAACCAATATCAACTAACAATTTCAAAACAGAACAGATCATGTGGTATGAGTTTTTTGACAATTTTTGACAATTTCAAAACATAACAGATCATGTGTAGAAGAGATTTAATATATATATATAAACAATTTTAGTAGATTTAATATATATATAACAAAACATAACAGATCATGTGTAAAAAATACCTGAGACAACGTAGATGGGTTGCACAGTCGTAGAGGATATTAGGGTTCCCAACGTATATAATTATTTGAAAGATGTAGAGGATATGAGGGTTTCTAACGTATATAATTATTTTGAAAAGATGTAGTTTACAGCGCTTGTGAAAAAAGCGCTGTAATAGGTAGTTAAATTCAATGAAAGTGCATGTATTTTACAGCGCTTGTGCAAAAAGCGCCTGTATTAGGTAGTTCAAATATTTGAAAGCGCATGTGTTTACAGCGCTTGTGAAAAAGCGTTGTAAACTGATACGCGAAAGCGCTTCATTTTACAACGCTTTTTTGACGAGCGCTATAAGCCTTATAACATTTGCGCAAACGTTATATGACCTACAACAGCGCTTGTTTTAACAGCGCTTGTGAACAAAACCACTGTAAAAGGCTCCGTTATTTTAAAATATATTTACAACAGCGCTGTGTGTTTAGCAAGCGCTGTAAAAGTGGCGCTGTTAAATGTGAGTTTATCTTTCATCATTTAAAATGAATAAAGTCATACATTGATTAACACACATTCGTGAATCATATATATATGGATAAATTTCAATGCTAAAACATGCACTACTTGAAATTCATGTGGGGTAAAAATTAACTTAGGAAAATATGGATTGAGATGTTATGCTCTATGCCATAATGTAAAGTGCAACACCCCTCTAGATTGTATATATTCATAGTGTGCACTCTCACTAACACTATTTGTACGATGACATCCTCAGATAAGAATTTAAAGTGTAAATTCAATAAATCACTCTTCTCTCATAAATCTAAAATCTATTTAAATTTCTTAGATGATATATGAAAAAGCAAATCCATAATATATATATATATATATATATATATATATATCCCTAAACACAATGGCACATATATAACTCACAAGGCGAACAAAGCTAACAACACTTTTTAAAATAAAATTTAATATGCTTGTAAATTTATTAAAAAATTGAATATTGAAGCCTTAAACATAATAGAGAAATCAAATATAAGAGAAACAACATTAATGATGATGAGCAAATAAAAATAATTAAAGGTTGTTACATAACATATAAAGTTTTTTTACTTTACTTGTACCCAAAACATAAAATAAGGAGACACTGGAAATTTAGACAATCGATGTCTGACATACATGTTATAGCTAGAATATATAAATAAGAATAAAAAATATGATTCAAAAAGTTTAAGATAGTTTTTAGTACAACGAAGGATCATATTTGTCACTTTAACTCATGTAATTGATTACTTGACTTTAGTATATTTTTAATTTTTTATTTCTTATCTATTCATTCATATTAGAATGAGCTTCAAAAACCAACATTATGCTTCAATTAAATAGCTATTAGAATATATGTTCAACTAAAAAATATTTCTATATTTATTTTTTTATTAAATGTCTCTTAAGCCAAATACGATCTACAATCGAGTTAAAATTGATTTTAATATAGATTTATTTGAATTCGATATAATAAAATCTTTTTCGACTGTTATTTGAGGACACTTATCCATTTTATTTGAAAATGAATCGATTTTAAGGGCCGTTAGATATTATATTTGAATGACCAAGTTAATTGAACAACAACCTTAGTGCACTGGCCTATTTTCAATATGAGCCCAACATTAGTGAGAGAAAGAAAAAAATTGCTTAATATATATAAATAAGGGAATACAAATAACGGAAAGACATATTCATATAACGTCACAAGTTCGAGGAAACATACTTGAAATTAGTCGATTAATTTTAAATGAAAATTTAATTATAATCGGTCAAAGTAATGGATTGTAGGAACTACACTTTAGAATTTTAATTTATACTCATAAATACCAATTGTACAAATCATAATAAACTTACATCAATTTAAATAATGACCAATTTTACTTTGCATTATCTGCTCTTACAAATTTACTTACGTTCATTTAATTATTCTTAATAATTAATTTACATAAATTGTCAAAATTAAGACTCTTTGGAGAATTTAAGGAATTCACAACCAAATCAACATATTTTTTTATTGATATAATTGCATATGGTGCATTTGATTTGCTAAAAAACAATAGAACAGATAACCAAATTTTGTTGTACCCTATTTTTCTTTAGAAATTGTCATGAGACTGGATCAAAATACAAAAAGCATAATTAGGGCACCTCATAAAACGACGTACAATTTTTTTGTCCAGCTACAAGTAATCAATAATACCAAAATATCTTTTTTAATTTACTACTAAAATTTTATTACCATTTTCTACATCTCATGTCTCTCTCCTCTATCTCTTTATGATCTTTTTTTCATCACTCTTCTCTCTCTCTCTCTCTCCTTCTTTCTGTTGTGTAACATCTCTCTTTTTATCATTTCATCTCTCTCTCTCTCTCTCTCTCTTTCTCTCTCTCTCTCTTTCTCTCTCTCTCTCTCTCTCTCTCTCTCTCTCTCTCTCTTATCTCTTTTTCACTCATGTGTCTCTCCCCTCATATCACTCTCATGTATCTCTTCCTCTATTTCATATTGATGCCTCTTGGCTCTTTCTACACACACGTCTCTCTCTTATCTTTATATATCCATCTCATGTCTCTCTTTTTAAACCTTCAATCTCTCCCTCCTTTTAGATTAAGTAATCGCAATAAACAACCATTAGCTAAATTACCGATAAACTTTCATATTTGTCAATAATTGTCTTAAAAACTTTTCCTAAATTAGAATAATTATTAAATGTCTCTTAGGAAAATCATGCATCATCTTTTTTTTTCTCTTAACTAATTTAAACTCATCATAATAAGAGCGTCCCATAAAACTTTGTTGTAATCAAAAGTCACTTAGTGTTACCAACCTTTCATTTCTTATCCGTTTGTATGGGTAAGGATTACAAACAAGAATATTATTATAGTATTCAACAATGGCTAAATCGTTGTAGAAATAATATACAATTAAAGCAACATGTAATTTATGCATAAATTAAAAAGCATCATAGGATAAAAGTCAATGCACAAATCTATCCTTTATAATATATTAAAACAAATTCTCAATTTTTATAGAAGGACACATCAAACACTAATGTGTCACATCACGTATATTCCTCTGTGACACTTTCATATGCTTCAACAATTTATCTCATACATTTTATTTCTCAATAACTTTTACATCATCATTATATATATGTTGAGAACCCACACACAAAGTTTCGTCATGAAAATAATTTTACTATTAAAGCTTCTCATAAAAAATAATTTTACTATCTTCTCACTTCAATCAACTTTTAATACTTCTTCATTTCTAACTTTGTATATTCAGATTAGTTGATTAAAAAATTACATCATATCTTATATTATCTCAAGAATTATTCTTTCAATTCCTTCTTAAACTTTGACGGAGAGTACTCTTTAGATACAAAGTTTTGTCGTTTACACAACATTACATCGTTCATGGCTTCTCTCCCCCCAAATATCAATGGAAAATGTGAGATTGTGTAACCTATTTGTGACTTCTTCAGTTGAATCAAATCATTAATAATAAAAGACATTCAAATAAACAAATAAGAAACCAAATATCTAATAAGAAAAGTCATTTGTTGTAATCACTAACGATAATGGTCGCATGAAAAGGATGGGCGGTGAAGACCTCTAGATAGGAATGCACACCATATCATTTTTCAGTTGTTAAGACATAATTTCGAGTAAGTGTTAAAAAAAAATCAATCAACTATGAACTATACATACCGACGATTGATTGAAACATTTAGGAGAAAAAGTATTCAAAATGAAAAAAGTGCATAAAGAAAGGAAAAGTTTTTTTTTTAAGCTAATGGATCTCGACTATATAACTAGGGTGCTTTTAATTTGTTTTCATCACTTAATTTGTTGGTATGTTTTGGTTGGTAATTGAAGTTTTGTGCATCTCTGTGTTGCAATATTGAAAGCATCTCGACTATACAATTGTTCATGCATGTGTATTTATATCTGCCTTGTGGAATTTCAGCTAATTAATTGACTAATTCTTGCCTTTTTAAGTGAAAATTATCTTGAAAATGATGAATTTAAATTAATAATGTTTCTAACTTTGTTGCTATCATTTGCTTTAATTTTATTTATAGGTTTTAAGATATGAATGCAAAGTGGTTTAATAGAGCTGAAGATATACTGAAAATGTTGGATTTTGTTCTTTGTGTCTTGCATTTTTACTGGATTGTTTCTTGATATTGTTATATCAAAGTGCGTGTTTTAAATAATAAAGGAAAATTCTAGGTTGTTTCTAGTAAATTGTTTGTAAGTTATTCAAATTAAATGAAATTCAATCACATATATTTCATTTATTTTGTTTTAAAATTTAAGTTTTTATAGTTAATAGAGTTTAGATGACCACTTTTAATAGGTCTTGGTAAGATTCCCATTATTTTTTAAAGACCACATCATTGTGTCACCTAGAAAAATGTTACAAATTTTAGGTAAAATATAAATGTAAAGTAATTTACGTATTTTGCACTTGTCAACACACTAAGTAATAGGTGTATTTATTTATTATTTTTATTATATTAAATATAAATTTTCTAATAAATAGTTGTATTTAATTTTTTTCAAACACATCCCTATTAATACCATTAATTTATGTTGAAAAAGAAAAAGTCCAATTGAAAATATCATGTATAAAAGTTATTTTAAAAACATCAATATAAAAAATTGACACCTTATATTCAACACCTAATTTTCTTAATATTGCAGAAAAATAAAATTTATAAATAAGGATGTAGATAGTATTCTTACTATTTGAAGAAAAAAAATAAAAATTATAATTAAGAATGGAGATAGTAATTAAAATTAAAACGCGAACAAACACTAATTTTTGAAGTTTTCAAAAATATGATATTTTTGATAAATAAAAACAATAATATTATAACTCATAACATTGAAAACTAAAAATTAAAGCAAGTGTAAACACTAAATCTTAAACAATACAAACAATTATTAAATAGAGTAACTCATTGATTGCTTGTCTTGATCATGTTGAATTTAACCTACATACAAATATTTATAGAGGAGACATAAGAAGATGCGAGTTTATCTTCATTATGTAAAATGAATAAAGTCATACATAGATAACATAATACATAGATTAACATACGTTCGTGAATCATATATATATGGATAAACTTTCATTGCCAAAACATGCACTACTTGAAATTCATGGGGGGTAAAAATTATATTATATTGATGAAATCAACCGCTCTCTAACCCGTTACCTTATTTTGACGCTTTCACACACAAATATGATTCTACGAGCAAATAGCCTTTGTTCTTTGACTATTTGTCCTTCAATCGATCTAACTCGACAATTTATGGGTAAACATCTAAATAAATTACGAGAAGATATTCTAAAAACTAAATTTGATATTCTGTCACGAAAAATTACCATAAATCATAACCCAATCACTAGATAATATAGCCCACTTTCCACACGGTCGCTTTGGCGTTGGTTTCACTCAAATCGGGCTTACGGTGAAGGAGAACAGTGCAAAATAACGAATTCTACAAACGAATAACTCGTTTGTAGAATTGACTAGAAAATTGAAGTTTTTTAAAATCTAGAAAATTGTGTTTAATTGACTAGCTAAATAAGTAAAACAACATATAGAACTTTAGACGAAAACAGATAAACTTTTCAGGAACAGTTATCGACCACCGAGGCCAAACGATAGTCTAATTTGTTGTGTTTCCTGATTTCCTTATCCTTCCAAGCCGCTCGCGTAGCATCATTCCAATTAGTTACATAAAATACACTTCCAAAGACCATTTAATTTTCAAAATTATACCTATATTTTTTAAAATAGTCTCATAAAATTACTACCATAGTTAGATAATAGTCAAAATAATAAAATAAATAAATATAACATCAATATTTTATATTAATTACTAAATCATAATAAATATATATAAAATCACCAATGTCATAACAAGTATATTAAAATAAAGGAAATCAAACATGATAGTACTATTATCTCAAAATAATTATTTGTAAAATAAAAAATTAAAATAAATATATATTTAGAATTAATTAATATATAATTAAGTTCACATTTAATATTAATCAAACGCATAAGAAAATGTCACATTAATTACCAACTCACGTATAAACATAAAATCGCCTAAATCTTATCCTCTAAAATATTTACACTAAAATACTATTGTTTAAGGAGAATATATAAAATAATAAAATATAATATTTATTATTTATATCCCTCATTTATTCAAATATGTACAAAGATTAACACATCATAGAAAATACACATATAAAGAAAATTAATCATAAAAATACTCAACATATATTCTAAACCAATTTTAGCACCAATTTAGTCATCTAAAATCAATATTTAATTAATAAAATAGTTTATTATCAAATTTGAATGTACATATCAAACTAGCACATCATAGAAAGCATCCATATAACGAAAATTAGTCACAAAATTTATCAACATATATTCTAAAATAATTTTAATCATCAAATTAATTATTTAAAATCTTATTCAATTAATAATATAGTTTATTATAAAATTTAGGGTGTTAAAATGCAGATCCAAGAAAGTTCAAAGACAGATGATGAAGCTGAGGACACAAGTTTAGATGATGTCTTATTCATGGCTACAACAAAATCAGATGATGACTGCATAGAGTAGTGGTAATCTTGACATAGCAGCTCTAATCTTAAATGCTTAGGAGAGATGGAGGTGGTGATTATCAATTCCATGAGTTCCCTGAATTTTTACATAAGGAATGATTCATGAAGTGACTACACCATATACACCCAACATAATGGAGCATGTAAAAACGAGAAGATAACCATTCTCAATATGCAGAACATGCTGAAGAAGAGAAATATAATGCCTCACAAATTTTGGGGAAAGAATTTTCAAACACAATATACATTTAAATAGTGTCCAACCAAGAGTTTGGCCCTATGACACTTGAGAAAAGCTTGCTGGACAGAAGAAAGCCAGATGTGATCATATGAAGTGTTTGACTCATTGTTCTTCAAGCATCTACTAGCTTAAAATAGAAGAAAGCTGATGACAAGTGTACACACTGATATTAAACAGCGCGAGTGTATTTTTTTTTTTATTAAAACGAATTCATAAAACAAAGAAATATAGAAAGAAATACTTTTGGATTAAAATATTTAAGTCGTAACATAACGACAAAATCAACAATATTTACAGAGCAACGAAATAGTTTTTGAAAAAAAAAACCCAAAGTATTTAAGCAGCAAAATACACCGAGGCTGTGAGACCTATCAAACATTAACTCATACCCTTGGAATATTCTCGGCAGACATCTGTACAAGACCTATAGATAATATTGATTATGAGACCTTTCACATAATATTGATATGGATAGGCACTTTACAAGACCTATAGATATCGAATGCCATACTTGAAGATTATTAGTGTTACATCTTACTGAAATGACATTTTGTGTGGATTTGGCATATCTACATTGAGCGTGTTGATAACTTCACATGCACTACAAATGTGTTGGAATAACAGATTACAAGTGGTGTGAAGTTGAGTCATCGTTACTGATAGAGACCTGCTTGATGAACGCAATTGAAATGTTTTCCAAAAGTAGTGATTATTATGCTTGTTTCATATATGCAAGAAATGTCAACGCCCAAAGTGCAAGATGACTTGTCAAAAAGAACAAGTGCAAATAATAAAGGCATGGAGGCTCTTATTTTATATGATGAGGTCAGTACTACATAAGTGGCATCTGTTTTGAAGGAATTGTAGTAGAGTTTCTATTTTTTTATGATTAGTACACGAGCAGTTGTGTTAATTCCTCACAAGGAAATTTTGTTGAGGCGGAACAAATAGAGTTATGCACTTTGGGAACACCACAACACAAAGGGTTGAGTCGGCGCATTGGAGTTTGAAAAGGATATTACAAGATAGTATTGGTGATATATGCAGTGTTTGGGAAACCATCAACAACGTGATTGTATTACAACACAATGAGATAATAACATCATTTGAAAAGAGCATCATTCAAAAGGTGCATCGATATAGTAACAGATTATACGCGAATTTGCATGGTGTTGTGTCAAAAAATGCAATTGATCATATTGCGGAAGAGTATGACAACGTGAAGTATGTAGGTATTGACCAGACAGAGTGTCGTTGCACAATTAGGACAACTCATGGTTGCAGATATTTTAAAAAACTATAAATGAAGTTATTGTAAACTTAATTGATAACATTTAATGAAGTTGTTTAATTAATTAACTTGTTTATTTAATTAACTTGTTTATTTAATTAACTTGTTTAATTAATTAACTTGTTTATTTAATTAACTTGTTTATTTAATTAACTT
>PGTU02007671.1:0-12660 GCA_002896215.2 Cicer echinospermum
AAGCTAAAAAGCGATTTTCACTTCAAATAATTAATTTACAACGTTTAAAAAAAAACACATTTTACAGCGCTTTTTTTAAAAAGCGCTGTAAAATGTTGTTGTAAAGCGCTATAATGGTGTACTTTTACAGCGCTTTCTTGAGAAAGCGCTGTAAAATGTACAACAAAAGCGCTGTAAAATGCAGACCCATAATTTCATATAATGGGTGTGCATTTTACAGCGCTTTCTCAAAAAAGTGCTCTAAAATGCACACCCATAATTTCATATAATGGGTGTGCATTTTACAGCGCTTTGATAAAAAAGCGCTCTAAAAGCAGACCATAACTCATATAATGGGGTGCATTTTACAACGCTTTTTTGAAAAAGCGCTGTAAAATGTGCATAACAAGCGCGCGTTATATTTACATGTTTTATAGCGCTTTTTTGAAAGCGTTGTTGTATCTTTTACAGCGCTCGATCCACAGTGTTTTTTTTTTTTGAAAAAACGCTGTAAATGGATTAAAAAAGCGCTGTAAAATGCAGTTTTTCGCGTAGTGTATGCTAGATTGTGCAAAATGATATATGTATTTTTGACATTAGTATTATTTTCCGTTGTTTTACCAACTCAACCAAACTAAAAGACTTTATGATAGTTGTCATTTTCTTTTGACATTTGGTTTTTGATCAATGATATTTGCCCTTATTTTTACAATAATGCTACCAACACCCCCCAAATTGCTATTCACACCCCTCAAAATTAAAAAAAATTAAAATGTCCAAAATGCCCCTGTCATCAATATTACACATTTATTATCCTATAACTCTCATTTATCAATTTTCATCAAACCTCACAACTCACCTACAAAAATCATCATACTTCACTAACCAATACTCAAAATCATTAAAAAAATTACATCACACATCAGTTTGATAATCACATTGTGGGTTAAAACTACATAAAATGTATGTTTGTTGCTCTGTATTTTGGTTCGTATTTTTTTTTGTAAATTTGGGGATTATACGTGAACTCAGTTCACGTACGTTTTGGAGTTACGTGAACTGAGTTCACGTATGTTTTAAAAAATTAAAAAATGTCATACTCTACGCAAACTGAGTTCACGTACACCTACGTGAACTCAGATTGCGTAATCAATGGAGTTTGAAACTTGAATCCTCATATTGTACGCAATCTGAATTCACGTACACCTACGTGAACTAAGATTGCGTAATTGTTGAATAATAAGCCACGTACGTGATATGAAATTGCGTATTCAGAAAAAGTTTTGGAAAATAAGTTTTGTACGTGAACTCAGTTCACGTAAACTTACGTGAATTGCAGATCACGTAAACATACGTGAACTCAGTTCAAGTAAACTTACGTGAATTGCAGTTCACGTACATGTTATCTTCAAAAATTAAAAATTTAGTTTTCCTTGTTCTGGATACAGATAAATGGACCAAGGGGAATACAATAGTGATGAAATGTATGAAGGTTTGGAAACCTGATTTTGAGGATATGAATGACTGTTGGAACGTGATTTCGATGAAAAGTATGATGATTTTGATGCAATGAATGATGCTTTGAACAACGGAGGTGAATATGTTATGGTTGATTTGACTGATGTATTTAGCACCGCATGATGTTTGATACGCGAGATGATTTATTAAAATGGGCTAGAAATGGTTGAAGGGAAAATGGAGTTGTCGTTTTATTTTTAGATCTGAAAATGCGACAGCACGACCAAGAACAAAAGACAAAATTAATTCTTGGTTGTGAAAAGAACGGAAAATATAGACCTTGGAAGAATCATAAACCGACGAGGAGTACTTGGAGTAGAAAATGTGAATGTCCTTTTAGATTGAGAGGTACACCATCAAATGTTGGTGATGGATGGTATCTGCATGTAATATGCCGGTGTCCATAACCACGAATTGGCCAAAAAACTGACTGGTTATGCTTTCTTAGGCCGATGTCTCAAGAGAGAAAGTTGTACTTGGTGATATGACGAAAATATGATCAAAACCAAGAAACATATTGATGACAATAAAGGATCATAATGTTACAAGTTTGACGACATAAAAGAAGTTTACAATGCACGTCAAGCATATCGTTCATCACTTAGAGGTAATAGAACATAAATGCAACATCTTTTGACATTGATGGAACGCGACAAATATGTCTATCGATATAGGAAGGTAGAGGGTTCAAATGAGTTGAGGATATCTTTTGGACTCATCCAGACGCTATCAGTCTTGTAAATAATTTTCACATAATATTGATTTTGGATAGCACATACAAGACATGAAGGTATCGGATGCCATTACTTGAAATTTTTGGTGTTACATCTACAGAAATGACATTTTGTGTTGGATTTGCGTATCTGCAGTCTGAGCGTGTTGATAATTTTACATGGCACTACAAATGTTGAAAGAACAGATTACAGGTGGTGAAGTTGAAGTAATTGTTACTGATAGAGATCTTGCTTTAATGAACGCTGTTGAATGTGTTTTCCAAAGGCGGTCAATTTATTATGCTTGTTTCATGTATGCAAAATGTGAAAGCAAAGTGCAAGATGACTGTTTTTCCAAAAAAGAAGCAGGTGCAAATAATGGAGGCATGGGAGGCTCTTGTTTACAATTATGATGAGACTCAGTACTACATGAATTTGGCTAACTTTGAAGGAATTTGTAGTAGCTCTTCTATCTTTAATGATTATGTACATGACCAATGGTTAATTCCTCACAAGGAAAGATTTGTTGAGGCGTGGACTAATAGAGTTATGCATTTTGGGAACACTACAACACAAAGAGTTGAGTCGGTGCACTAGAGTTTGAAACGGATATTACAAGATAGCATTGGTGATATATGCAGTGTTTGGGAAACCATCAATAGCATGATTGTATTACAACATAGTGAGATAATAGCATCATTTGAAAAGAGCATAATTCAGAAGGTCCATCAACATAGTAACAGATTGTATGCCAATTTGCGTGGTGTTGTGTCAAAAAATGCAATAGACCACATTGCGGCAGAGTTTGATCGCGTGAAGTATGTAGGTATAGATAAGTCTGAATGTCGCTGCACAATTAGGAGAACACATGGTCTACCTTGTGCATGTGAGATAGCCAGGTATAGTATGATCCCCGTTCTATTCCATTAGATGTTATTCATGTTTGGTGGACTAATTAACTTTCATGATGATGGATCGGGTAAACCTTATGAATTATCTGTAAACATGAAATAGAAGTGATAGTGAAAAAGTTTGATGAACTTGATGTACCTGGAAAAATTGCACTGAAAGGTAATTACGTGAGATTGTGTATCCATCGACTACGTCGATGTGTCCAACTGTTGACAAGGTTAAAACAAAGGGTGCACCGAAAAAAGGCAAAAGTAAGATATCAAAAAGAGATAAATCAACCAAGCGTGATCCATCTGGTGGAATATGTGGATGCAAGTGTTCGATGCAGTGGCACAAATGCATGTAGTACTTGTAACTTCTAATAAAGTACAACAACCTCGACCATCAGTAACAAAGCTCACACCTCGACCATCAGTCAGCAAAGTTCAACAACCGAGAGTTCTTATCTTCAAGGAATGGTTGCCGGTTGAAATTCACAAATTCATAGATGACATTATTGACGTGGGTGAGGATGGTAATTGTGGATATCGTGCAGTTGCAGCTTTTACTTGGAATGGGTGAGAACTTTTGTGGCATTCATTCGTCAAGAGTGTGTGGTAGAGCTTCAAGAATTCATGTCTCATTTGAGATAATATATGGTGGACAAATTTTTGTTCAACAACTTATACGCAATGTATATGTTGAACATGTTGCAACTTGGATAATTGGATGACACTTCCAGAAATGGGATATGTGATTGCTTCGAAATTTAACTTGGTTTTCGTTGCATTATCACTTAACCAATCAGAAACATTTTTTCCACTTAGAAGTCCACCACCAACACCTATTTCAGATCATCGTATGATAGTTATTGCATTTGTTAATAACTGTCATTTTGTGCAGGTATTTAATTTTTCACTTAGATAGTTATTCCCATTTTATGCATTTGTGAACCTTTAATGTCATTTTTTAATAATTACAAAATTTATTATTTTAACAGGTTTATTTAAAGACAAATTCTCCTATACCACCACCAAGTAATTTGTGAGAAAA
The DNA here is from genome assembly GCA_002896215.2 of Cicer echinospermum. Classification (NCBI taxonomy): domain Eukaryota; kingdom Viridiplantae; phylum Streptophyta; class Magnoliopsida; order Fabales; family Fabaceae; genus Cicer; species Cicer echinospermum. The sequence goes on from PGTU02007671.1 coordinate 4,155, forward strand.
ATATTGCACAGAAGAAGCACGTCAGTGGGAATTTTATTTACAATGATTCACATTCAAACATTGGCTGAAGATATTTCCATGCAGTATAGATTAATATATTGTAAACTGAAAATATTTCCATTCATATGTATAGATGAATATGTTGTAAACTAGATGGATTTGTTACATGAATATGTTACAATGAATATGTGTAAAATGATAAATATTTTCATGCAAAAGCACGCAAAACTAAAATATCCAAAAATATATCAAATTCGAAAGTACCCAAAATATCCAAAAGTACACAAAACTAAAATATCCAAATATATCAGATTCGAAAGTACCCATAATATCTAAAACTAAAGTATCCAAAAATACCTAAAAGTACCCAAATATTACATATCAATTACAAAATACCATGTTCCAAAACATTATAATAAAATCCTAAGTCCTTCTATTTCTTCTACGATATGGTATGTGTTCGTCCAATCTCTACCACCCACCCTCTGACTTCGCAGCATCAAAATTAACTCATTAATGAGTGGCATGCCATTAGTAATATCAGTTGTCGGCCAATCAGCTCTTCAGCAATTTGTATTGCTCGACGCTGTAATAAAAAATATAAAATAAAATAAATATGAATAATAAATTAAATTAAATAAAAATAAATATCAATAATACAAAAAAAATAATAATATCAATATACAGTTATGTCAACTGTGTCATCAGCAGGATCACCGCCATCAGCTGCATGAGTGGCATGATCAGTAGGCTCTGCATTAGCTTCATGGACTGGTCCTCTCGAATGATGATGGAATGAGAAATTGTGAAACCAGTCCATATAATCATTCGAGCAGACTACATGTCCCTGCACAACTGCACCAGCATCCACTACATGCACAGCATATTGCGTAAACATTAATGTTCATATTCATCTGGTGTGGTCGTCTGACCCACTACCTCTAACGGTGAGCCAGGAATGATTTAGACATGACCATATTGCCGCAATACTCTGTCTGGCATATGAGCATACATCTTCGGACCCCAACGTTTCCACCCTCGAAATAAAGATACATCTTCAAAAGGCCGCTTCAGTCGATGGTTTCATATGGTGTCCAACAGACCTCATCAACATCAATCTCATCAAGAGCTTTCCTAATGGAAGAACCAAACCCTTATCCCTTTTAGGCTTCCATTTAATGCTCTAGGATAGTCTTCAACATAACTAGCAGAAAGTCTACAACAATCTCTACATAATGTAGGAAAATGCTCATAGACCATGCCTGCACATATATAATAACATATCATTAGTTTAGAATCATAATAATAAAAAATTATAAAACACAATAAAACAATCATACAGTTTACCTGTAAAAAGTGTCAGATACCCAGAAACAGTTCTGGTTTGATGCATGCTGGCTTCTCGAAGATTGTCATAAAGATAAGCAAGAGCAGCTGCACCCCATGCATATCGCCCGCAAGAATTAAGGTCGCGGAAGCACTCAAGATAGGCAACACTAACTGCGTATGCACTCTTATCACTGAAGACTGTGCAACCGACCAAAAACAAAAGATATGCTCTCGCAGCCATCTGCCAACGCTGATGGTATACGTCAAGTAACCAACTATACCTAATCGTGGTTGTCCGCATCACATTAAATTCTGCATAAGCAACACCGTGACTAACTCCAAGAAGCTCTGCCAATATATTTGCACCTTCATCCTTGTTAAATACATTAACACTGAAAAATGCACCGGTAATGGGAATATGCAACAGAGATGACACGTCGTCCAAAATAATCGTCATTTCACCAATAGGGAGATGAAAGCTACTTGTGTCACGATGCCACCTCTCTACGAATGCAGAAATGATCCATTTGTCGATCATTTCATAGCTGCATTTTAGTAACGAATACAATCCCGAGCTTTTAACCAGTTGCTCAACCTCTTCGTCTTCAATAACAGCTTCTTTTAATTTTTTCCCATTGCTGAACACCCTTAATTCTCCCCGATCCTGAAATTATTTAAGCAAAAAATATATGTTAAACATAAATGTTAAAAAATATATAATTTAACTTAATTGATTGAGAAAATTACCTCGCCATCCAGAGTCGAGTCGCAACATGATCGCCAAATGTCCTAAGGACAAAACTATCAACGCGGACCACTAGGATATCCAACATTCTATGGAGGTTCATCTATATCAGCTGTTTTGGATGTTCAGGTTGGGGTTCAGGTTGGGTTCAGGTTGGGCTTCTTCCTGTTGCCTTGTACTCGTCGTTGTTGTGCCCTTGCAGAAGCAGTTGGCCTAATACAATGACCGTCCGCATTAGACTCCGCATTAGAAGTCCCTCATTAAGTATAGAACACGGCCCCTCTCTGTCATTAAACATATATGCGCACCATATCTGTAAAACGAAAATCATTTAAAAAAATGTAAACAGAAGCAATTCAAAAATTCAGAAAGTACGTGAATTCAGTTCACATCTCTGAACTGATGTCAAAACCTTACGTGAACTCAGTTCACGTATGCTGACTGTGAACTGAATTCCTTCATTTACGTGAACTCAATTCACTTATAGGTACGTAAGCTTTCAATTGCGACACACATACGTTGAACTGAGATTCACGTATAGTTTGGATTTGAAATTTTTTCCAACGTACGTGAACTGATGTTCACGTCGTTCTGGGTTTTTGAAAACTACTTAGCGTACGTGAATGAGTTCACGTACGTTTCTGAAGTTTAGGCAACGAAGTTGTCTTCTTCATCAAAAATGAAACTACTTTCCTTCAATTTTCAGCATTGTATTCTTAAATAGATAAAACAAAACAACATAACACAACAAAAAACAAAAGAATGATTATTTACTTACTACTGATTCCCACAACAATATAATAACTTATGAACTTGGGTAACCTGATGATGAGATGAAGATGTTTGATGAAAATGGTGATGATGATTGATGAAAAACACGTGGATGATGATTGATGAAAATGGTGGATGCTGATTGATGATGATAGAATGAACAACAATGAAATGCAAGAATGTAGAATGAAGAGGAAGAGATTTATGAAGAAGATGAAATAAGGTGAAGGCATTTTGGGCATTTTGATTTTTTTTATAATTTTGAGGGGTGTGAATAGCCAATTTGAGGGGTGTTGGTAGCAATATTGTTATTTTTTATTGTGAACTTAAAAATAGAAAAATCTCATCAACCCCGCCATGTGATAGAGCGGAGTGGTACTTTTTAACTCGACGCTCAAAATTGGCCTATACCGTCCCACTTTTCGTGGATTAATCATGCAGCTTAGACAATATACAAATAAAATAAAAGGTGTTATAATTGTAATCACGATGAACCGATACTTGTAGTCGCTTGATCAATACTTTACATAGCAAATACATTTTTATTTTCAGATCTTTTACTTATCAATGTACAATTGGCACGCGTAATAATACTCTAATAAAGGAGCAGAAAACTATGTATAAATTCGGCGTTCAACGATTTCTGAGATGGGATCCTATTTTGCAAATTTTGAGAGTGTTGGATTGGTGCTGGTTTGGATTATTTACTTTCGTAAAGATAATTTTTGTACTAAAATAAAAGAGAGAATAATGTTTAAATTGGGAGAAAATCATGAGAGAACACATATAGAGGAGAAAGAGAGAAAGGTAGGAAAGGTTGAGATGACAGTGCTTGTCTGGATTAAGGCAAAGTAAGTCCAGCAGAGAAGCTTAATTCCAGCCAAGTCAAACCCTTTCATTTGCAATCGGGTAGTGCATCCAGTTCCAACGGTTCGATTTGGTATCAAAAGAGAGCAACAACATGTCCCAAAAACCTTCACAATTAGACACAAAGCGGCCCTAATTAATTCCATTTTTCTCCTCTAAACAACCCATCATAACTCCATAAGGCTTCTCAAATCACTTCATCACGTCCCCAGGAACAGATGAAACAAACTCCCACTTCCTTCCGTCTAAACTTAGCCCCCATAATTCCACTCCTTTCAACACTCTCACGCTCCTCCTATTCCCAATGTCCCCCTCCGATTTCACAATCATCGTGTACCCATCACCGTACACGTGTAACCTATCAATCATGTTCCCCCAGTTGAATCCAACGGTTAATCCCCCAGCATCATTAAATCGTGGCCGTAGAACAACAGGTGCGTCACATTCAGGCATTGAGCAACCAAAACACTCTCTCTGACATGAACAACGCTGAAACACGTGAACTCCTCACGTGCAAAAAACACCATCGCCTCCTTTTTCTTCAGCTTCCATCGACTTCCACGTGTCAGTTATCGAATCGTACACAAACAAAACAGGTCGGTTCCCAACAAATTCCGCGAAATAAAAACGAAAATGACCCGATCCGGACGGGTCGGTTACAAGCTTCATTCCGGATCTCCTCCAAGAAGAAGTGCCACGTGGACCTAACGGGGAAGGAGGGATCCTTTTAACGGTGACGGCGACTAAATTAACGGCGACGACCTCACGAACGTTGTTGGAGGCGAAGAGAAAAACGTTAGCGGAAGCTGCAAGAAAGTAAAGATCCTCGCCGTGAAAGTCAACAGGCTTGAGAAGCTCTGCTATGGGGATCCGGAACCATCGATCGGAGCTCCGATCGGTGAACGCATGAAGAACAGCGTCGCGTAGCCAGCGTTTCTTGTAGACAAAGAGCCACGTGGTGGAGGTGGAAAGAGAGTTACACTGACGAACGAAAGTGTGATCGGAGATTATCGTTGAGAAGGATTTGTTGACGAGTTTCAAACGAATGATCTCCGGTAAAACGAGGGAAAGGAAGATGTTTTGGATTAGTTCTTGTGGGAGGAGACAAAGTCCAATAGCGTTTGGGGTTGTGTTTCGATGATCATCCATGTAAAAAAGATTATAAAAAAAGGTTACTTTATTTGTTAGTGAAGTGTGTGTGAGTGAGTTAGAGAGAGAGAGGTTTAAGATTTCAGGTGGGTGTGTGATTAGTTGGTAAAATTTTATTCATTTATATAAAAAAAAGTCATTGTCTCGTTGTGGTTGGCTTTTGACTCATGAGTTTTATTTTTTTTATTGATTTGAAATGGACATTTTAATTTGATTATTAGGGAAAGACCTCATTAATGGCCACAAAAGACGAATAATGACCCACAAAGATTCTAAACAACAGAAGAGATCGTCGTCACGGGGCGGTTTTATCGGTAACCATTGGATTTAATTAAAAAGGTGAAATCTTGTTGAGCTCAAAAGTTGTGGATGGCTCATGGGAATGTTGATGTGAACGAGCATAAAATTGTTTGAAATGGTAATGATCTATTTCTGATTTTACAAACACCAATTATTATCATTAAGAAAAAGTATCACAAAAAAAACAAAAAATTAGAGTACGTACAGGAACTTATGATATTATATCGACCAACTGTTTTTCCATCTTTTTCACGGAATAAAGTTTATCAATCTGAAAACAACTTATATAAAGAAGAAAATATTGCTTTACCAAAAAAAAGTTTGAATTGGCGTGGCGTTTCACTAGAATCACCATACATACCTTCAAAAGGTCTCAGGAAACTAGATGTGCGCAATTAGAATGGGTCAAGGTGAGTCATGACTTATGACTCATGAGTCATGCTGCCTCGTCAAAAATATCGATAGAACATTGAACAATACTTTACTTATCGCATTTAGACGTTAGGACCATGCTATTAATAGTCTTCGTTTGATCAATTTTTTCCTGTTCAACGAAAGTCAGATTGAGGTCAAAAACCACTGGTTTTTGTTTGGATTTAATCAGCATAAACTCAAGTCTAATAGACTTCTAATTAATAATAATAGCTGTCAAAATAGATTGTGGTGATTGAGTCATTTGATATATTGAAATGGAAAAACTTAGCTCTTATCTTCAAATTAAACTTTTACCACAATATCAAATTACCATCACAAACCCATGAATTATCTAAATTAACTTTCATCAATTAGTAAAATAAAAATTTTCATCACGCTATTTATAGGTGTTAGTGGAAAAAAATTTCAAATTCAATATCTAAGTCTTATTGCAATATCACGAGGTGATATTTAAACAGAAGGTAAGATAGAAAAAAAAAATATGGACAAATAGGTGATTTCTATTAAAAGAGACATGTTTTATTGTGTGAAGGATAATTTTTCTGTTGCAATATAAGGATTTAACAAAAATTATACTTTTGTTCACCAATGTTTGTATGAACATCGAGATTAGCTATAACATTCTAACTTTTAACACATTATTTTCAAATTACTAAAATCCAAAAATATAATCAATTTTTAAAAAAATCACTACGCAAAAATGACATTTACAGCGCCCATTTTACAGCGCTTGCTAACACAAGCGCTGTTGTAATTATATTTTTAAAAATACGGAACCTATTACAGCGCTTTGATGCAAAGCGCTGTAAACAGCGTTGTATAGGTCATATAACGTGCGCATCACGTTAATAAGGCTTTACAGCGCTTGTCAAAAAAGCGCTGTAAAAAGGAAGCACTTCGCAATCAGTTACAGCGCTTTTTTCCACAAGCGTGTAAAATACATGCGCTTTCATTGAATTTAACTACCTTTTACAACGCTGTTTTTCCCGAACGCTGGTAAAACACATTGCGCTTTCATTGATTTTAAACTACCTATTACAGCGAATTTTTCACAAGCGATGTAAAACACATGCGAATTCATTGAATTTAACTACCTATTAACAGCGCTTTTTCACAAGCCGCTGTTAAACACGATGCGCTTTATTGAATTTAAACTAACCTATTACAGCGCTTTATTCAAAAGCGCTGTAAAATACATCTTTCAAATAATTATATACGTTGGAACCCTCATATCCTCTACATCTTTCAAATAATTATATACGTTGGGAACCCTAATATCCTCTACGTACTGTGCGGCCATCTAACGTTGTCTAAGGTATTTTTACACATGATCTTTTATGTTTTGAGAAAATTGTCAAAAATTGTCAAAAACTCATACCACATGATCGTTCTGTTTTGAATTGTTAGTTGATTATTGGTTTCTTTTTGAAACTTGTTGATATGTTTTGGAAAGCTTATTATTTTTGTTACTGCATTTATATAGGTGGTATAATAATTGGATAGAGAATGGATTTCAGCCAATCGATTGTCAAAAGAGTAATGAAATTGGAGTGAAGGAGTTTGTTGAGTTTGCAGTGAAGAATGCAAAAGATCCAAATAGAGTAGTTTGTCCTTGTTTTAAAATGTTGTTTTGGAAAACGTGTTAGAGAAGATGAATTAGAGGGACATCTAGTATGTAATGAATAGATCAAAGCTACACATGTTGGATAAGACATGGTGAGAAAAAAAGGAAACATTAATTTTGAGAATAGTTCGACATATGCTTCAACTGACTTCGATACAGATACATATGAGCCGGACGAGTTGATGAGATTGCAAAAGCAGTTGAGAAGATCTTCGAGATTGTCCTAAAATGTTTAGAAAGTTTGTTGAGTGATGCAGGAAAAGAATTATATAATGGTTTACTAAATTCACAAGACTGTCAGCGATATTAAAGTTGTACAACTTAAAAGCGAGTAATGGATGGTTGATAAAAGCTTTACAGAAATTATTAACACTCATTAAAAGATATTGTTGTTCAGATGATAATGAACTCCCCAGTCGAACCTACGAGCTAAACGGATTTTGTGTTCTATTGGAATGGTTACGAAAGGATTCATGCGTGTCTAACGATTGCATTTTATTTCGAAACGAATATGAACTACTTAAGGCGTGTCCGAAATGCAATGTCTCTCGATATAAGAAGAAAGAATCTACTCCAGCAAAAAGCGTGTGGTATTTTCCTATAATACCAAGATTTAGGCGCATGTATGCGTAGTGAGAAGATTCAAAACACTTGACATGGCATGCAGATGAAAGAATTAGAGATGGGAATGTTTCGACACCCTGCAGATTCCCACAATGGGCAAAAAATTGATCAACGATATCCTGAATTCGGGATAGAGTTAAGAAATCTAAGACTGTGCACTTTCTACTGATGGAATGAATCCAATATGGTCTTCAAAGCATCTCACATAGCACGTGGCTGTGATTTTGGTAATTATATAACTACCTCCATGGTTATGTAATGAAGCGTAAGTTTATGATGTTGTCTCTGTTATTTCTGGACCCAAAAAACCGAGGAATGATATCGACAGTATACTTGACTCCTCTCAATCGAAGATTTAAAGTATGTGAGACAGGTGTGGAAGTTTATGATGGGTATAAGAAGAATGTTTCAATTTGAGGGCTATGTTGTTCAGCACAATTAATGATTTTCCAGCATATGGTAATTTATCAGGATATAGAATTAAAGGTCAGTGTGCATGTCCATATATGTGAAGAGAGTACAAATTTGGATGCGGTTGAAACATTGTAAGAAGAATGTGTTTCTTGGACATCGTAGATTTTTACCTTATAGTAATCAGTATCGTGGGTGGAGAAATGCATTCAATGGAAAATCAGAGGAAGGTAAAGCTCCTTTAGCACCCC
>PGTU02007680.1:0-20340 GCA_002896215.2 Cicer echinospermum
ACTGTATCCTTCAATGACAACAGGAAATCTTTGATAATGAAATCTGAGATTCGTGGTCCTTTTAAGGTATCTCAAGAATCTCTCAATAACGTGTCAATGCTCCATACAAGGTATATTGGTAAACCTCCACAACAGACCCACGATGTAGGCAATGTCGGGTCTAGTATAGTCAGTGGCATTCCCGAGGATGGGATTCTGCGAATGGCGCTCGCATATTTATTTTGTCTAACACATTCACCTATATTTTTGAAACATTTTACACTTTTTGAATCATATGGCGTGCAAGTAGTGTAGGTCTAGTATAGTTCGTATATTTTTGAATCATATGGTGTGCAAACATGTTTACATTAATTGTATTTATTTATGATATTTTCAACATAGTGAGACTGATCCAAAGAAATTCCCTTTTTTGATCTAGTAATCTTGATTTCAATGATTACATTTGCTTATCTGAGATCTTTCATATTAAAATTGTTGCACGACAATAATTTCACATTATTTACAACTTGAATGTTTAAACCAAATATGAGTAAGTCGTCTACATAGAGACATATGATGGTGGAAATGTCATTTTCATATTTGTAATGTACATTTGTCACTTTTATTCACTTTAAACTCTTTTGATATAATCAAGTTGTTAAACTTTTTATGTCACTACTTAGGAGCTTGTTTAACACCATACAGAGACTTATCTAATTTACTTACCTTATTTTCTTGTCCATGAATTACAAAACCTTCATGTTGTTCCATATACATTTCTTCTTCCAAGTCACCATTTAAAAAAGTAGCTTTGACATTCATTTTGTGTACCATCAAGTTATAAATAATAGTAACTAAAATTAGTATTCTAATTGATGTATGACCGATGAAAAAGTGTAGAAGAGATCTGTATTTTTTCTTTGTATAAACATTTGACTACAAGGCGAGCCTTGTATTTATCAACAATTCCATCGGGTTTTAGTTTTTTTTTTTTCAAAATCCATTTGCAACAAATCGTTTGCAACAAGGAGACAAGTCTACTAAATTTCAAGTCTTATTAGACTCTAGATAATCCATCTCATCATTTATATATTCTCCCATAGATTTGCATCCAAAGGCGACAAGGCTTCATGAAGATTTGTAGGATCCTCTTTTAATGTATAGGTCATATAATTGAGTCTATAATCCATAGACACTCTAGCTCTCTTACTTCTTCGAGGTTTTTTTATGCCTGTTTATCACTTTCAGTGATCCTAGCCAAGAGAATGCAACTTGTTTTGATGCCCTTGCTATTACTCGATTTCAAATCTTAAACCTGTAAAGTGTTTCACTTTTATTTTTCATTAGATATACAAAGGTATAATCATAACAATTGTCAACATCAGTGATAAAATAATTTTTTCAATTTCTAGTTAAAGTCCCATCAAGTTCACATATATCATAGTGTATTAAATTGAAAGGTTAAGATTCTTAACTCCTTAATTTATGTGAATTCTTGTTATTTTAGCTTGACTACTGCAAATCTTAGTTATGTCACTGCTTAGGAGCGCTTGCTGTAGGACAGTACAGAGACTTATTCAATTACATACCGTATTTCTTGTCCATGATACAAGAACCTTCATGTTGTTTCCGTATATATTTTTTCTTCCAGAGTCACCATTTAAAAAATTAGCTTTGACATTCATTTTGTGTTACCATAAGTTATAAATAAACAGTAAATAAAATTAGTATCCTAATGGATGTATGACCGATGAAAGTTGTAGAAGAGATTTGTAGTTTTTCTTTGTCTAAAACATTTGACTACAAGCGAGCCTTGTATTTATTCAACAATTCCATTCAAGTTTTAGTTTTTTTTCAAAATCCATTTGCAACGTATCGTTTACAACAAGGAGGCAAGTCTACTAAATGTCAAGTCTTGTTACGGACTCTTAGAGAATCCAACTCATCATTTATGTATTCTTCCCATTGATTTGCATCCAAAGGAGACAAGGCTTCATGAAGATTTGTAGGATCCTTTTTTAATGTATAGGGTCGTATAATCGAGTCTATAATCCATAGAAACTTATTTCTCTTACTTTTTCGAGGTTTTTGTTATGCTTGTTGGCTTTAAGTGATCCTAGCCAAGAGAATTGACTTGTTCTGATACCCCTGCTATTACTCGATTTTCAAATCTTAAACATGTAAAGCGTTTCACTTTTATTTTTCATTAGATATAAAAGGGATAATAGAACAATCGTCAACAACAGTGATAAAATAATGTTTTCGATTTGTAGTTAAAGTCTCATTCAAAGTTCACATATATTAGTGTGTATTAAATCGAAAGTTAAGATTCTCTAACTCTTGATTTATGTAAACTCTTTTTTATTTTAGCTTGACTACTAAAATCACATTTTTCAAATCATTTAAAGATAACTTTGAAATTAAACCTAAGTTACTTAAGTTGAACTTAACTTTGGTCACATGACATGGTCTAGCATGAACAAATATTAAAATCACACAATATGTAATCAGAATGTGCACACTATTTATATGTCAACATTTAACTTAAATATGCCATCAGTGCGTATCATTTGTCAACAAAAATATCATTTTTAGTAATGATGTACATATCTCCCCCTATAGAATGAGTAAACCTTATCAAATCAAAAGAAAATAATAATAATTCTTTTTTATCTATGAAGTATGCATCGCGTCCTTCATAATTAAGTATTTTCAGAGGTGTGATAATCTCCCAACAACGCTTTTTTTTATAATCTTAATGTATGTTTTTAACATAGCACGATTATAGCAAACATGGCGAGATGTGCCAGTGTCAATTCATCATCTATTTATATCCACCAACAATATGATTTCAGTAATCATAACAACAAATTTCTCTTCAGTCTGGTTAGCACAGTTGAGTAGAGTTTGACCTGTCATACACTACATGTCATATGATCTGATTTCCACAGTTATAATAGATGAATGGTGAGCCAGAGTCATTTCTTTGGAGGTGTGGTTACTGCTTCACAATTGAGCATTGGAGGGTTCTCATTCTTGTTGTGATTCTTATATATCGCGGTTCTGATTCTTGAGAGGTTTACCAATTGCTTCTAGTATTCTTCTTCAATTCGGAGGTAGGTTATCAAACTTCTAGTGAAAAATCTTGTATTTTATGCTTGAGGGAATTTTTGAAATTCTTCCCAGTAGGGGTAATTTGTCAATAATAACAGCAATTTGAAATTGTTCATCTAAATCCATACCATTAGAGATGATCTCATGAGCTATTTTATGAATTTCATGGGATTGAGCCTACAGGGATCTGTCATCGGTCATCTGATACTTGAGGTAACGGCTTACGACATATTTTTTAGACCCAACTTCCTAGGTATCATATTTCTTTTCCATAACATCTTAAACATCTCTAGCAATATTGTTGGAATTGTAGTAATCATACGGATTATCAACAAGTTCGTTAAGAATATAATTCTTACATATCTATTATATATATTTAAAACAGACCCCCGCCACCTCACCCTGAATGCCACCTCAGTCCATTTCATCCACTTGTACAAATTTTTTCAACATCAGCCAAAAATCTGACGTGGACCTCTCCTCCTTTCTCCCCTCTCAATTATCATCTCATCATTTCTCTCCTCTCAATCATCCTCAATGCCTAATCTCTTTCAATCCCTAATATCCTAATCCTAATATCAATCCCTAATATCCTATCCTAATCTCTTTAATCCCCCTCTACCATTCCAGAGCATGCAAAATCCTCTCGTCTTCCCTTCTCCGCCCAAAACTGACCCACCACAAACCAGCTGCACAGCGCCACTCTTCCTTATTAAAACCGGCGAAGACATATCTATCTCCCCACAGGATTCACCTCTCCCTCTTCCTCCTCTGCCGTCGCCGCCACAACAACTCCCGCGTCACCGAAGCTCTAATCGAAAAAACGAGGAGCAAATCGTCACCAATTCCACATCCCCCGGTCCTTCATCCTCTTCATGTGATGACCTAATCGAACCCTAAATTGCTCCGATCCTCGCGTTCTTATCGCTATCCAGAGATTCAAACCTTTCGCGCATTCAGGTCTATTTCATTCTTTCGAGTATCAAACACCGGTGACAACGGCTCTGTTTCCGGCGAGTGATGCGACGTCGCGTGGCGATTCCGCCAACAAGGGGAGAGAAGTCGTCAACATGCCATTTCTCACTCCTATTGGTCAGCGTTCGCAACATGGACCCGAGTTCCGTATCCTCGTGGTTATGAAGGACGCATTCTCCAAGATCATGCGAATTCTCAGCGTTAGTAACCCTTCCTTGTGCCTACCCTACCCTTCTGTGCATTCAAGAAGCTAGTTCATAACCCTCTTACGGTATGTGTTTCACGGCACTCTCACACAGAGGAAATCCAGGGACAACAGCTGATACATTTAATTTTGCCTTCGAGAAAACTAAACACTCCTGGGATGTGAGTTCAGGACTTCATTTCCCCTCTTAATGTGACCATATATTTTTACTTGATATTTACTAGTGATATGTGTTGTTATTTTCCAGAATGGAAACCAATCACAGAATCCAACTCAAACGCTTTTGAGCCACCCATCCCTCATATGTATTTGATCATGTGTTAATGGAGAACAACAGGCAACCTGATCAAATTCAACAGGTGTGTTGAGATTATTTTTTTAGAGTTCATAAAAAAGTAGAAGTTATTTGATGTTGTTTATCATATAAAAATCTTTGTTAAAAATCATCTATTAAAAATAATTGCCTTCAAGAAATAGCACTCTGGATGTGAGTTCAGGACTTCTTTCCTTTTGAATGTGACCATATATTTTTACTTGATGATCTTTATAGTGATATTGTGTTGTTATTTTCAGGAATAGGACACCAATCACAGAATCCAAATAGCTCAACTTTGAGATACCAGCCCGCTCATATGGTATTTGATCCATGTGTATGGGGAGAGACAACCAGAACCTGAAATCAAATTCAACAGGTTGTTTGAGATTATTTTTTAGAGATTTATTAGGAAAAGTAGAAGTTATTTTGATCGTGTGGTTTATCATACATAAACATCTTTGTTAAAAAAATCATCTATTAAAAATAATTTTTTGTAGAAGTTACTCGAACAGCTTTTCATTTGAAGTGGTCTTTAGTCTGCATTTTTTAACAATCTGTAATAACAGATGAATAACTCTTCAAAAATGTAAATATTTTGTCATATATCTTATTATTGATACCATATTCTCAGTCTGCAAGAAATTGTCGTTTATCTTATGTTTTGATTTTTGGTGTATCCTAATTGTCAGATACTCTGGTGAAACATGGTTGTTCAGGATTCAAAACCTGGTGCTACAGAAGCTGGTTTGGTGATGTTTAACTCTGAGAACACAAGAGAAACACACACATCTGCATCAGTGCTAATCAAGAGTTTTATTCTATGGACATAAGAACTAACACACATATGCTCTGCAGTGTTCGAGCGTTCGGGAAGGTGCAACTGAAGTCGCTGCAGGAAAGCAATAGAGCACATAGTCAGGTGTCAGAAGACCGTCGGCGCGAGTGGATCGCAGGAATGCCGACTGATAGCGAAGTTTCCTTGCCTTAGCGATCTCGCTGGTGCCACCTAACGGTAGCCTTAAGGTAATCTTGGACAGCACATCCCTCCTGTCCCTCCATCTATTGCAAATCCTAGCTCTGCAATCACCCTAGAGTAGGTAAGCTTAAAGCGACATAGTTGCGAATTAATATGTGCTTAAATGCTAAGCAGGAAGCATAGTTAAGTATATATCTTATTTTGCACTGCATAGCAATCGTACTCATAGTCGATAATGGAAAATATAGGGAGATTTAATTGCAATATTTTTGCTTTGCAAGTTGAAGAATTATATATAATATTTAAGATAAATCATTTATTATTATCAACATATAAGTATGTATTCCAGTGTGGTTAAAGAGTGGATTGTTACTATTTATATGTGTGTTGATTTGCTTGATAATGCTACGAATTGGTAATATCAAATAATCCAATATTATGAAAGTATAGTTATTGCAACATGTTAGTGCGTTATATCCACTTTGCTCACTGACATCATCATTCTGCATTTGAAAAATCGACAGCTTCACTGGTCTGCGCTTGCTATTTCAGAGTTAATTGATGTTGTCATTGACGGATTGTTCACATGATTAATCACCATCATATTCTCGGGCAGATATTCATATATGCTGAAACAATCATTTCATATGCTTCTCATCATGTTTTCATGAACCTGGTTGAAGCTTAGCATCTTCACTAACATGAAATGTGTGTGAAATGATATGGATTTGGTTACCTATTTAGTATGCTTTGATTTGCTTGATTGCTTACGAATTTGTAATGTCAAATAGTCCAATAATACTGAATGGATATGATATTGCACAATGTTAAGTGCGTTAATCATATCAATGTTGATTTTAAAAGAGTAATGTTGCTTCAATAATAGGATGTGAGGGAAGTATCTCTATTTTGTTGGCATTATTTGTTTGAATGAGAATATTTAAAAAAGGGACAATAATATAAAAATATGTCAAACACAAAAAAATAAGGGAATTATTTTAAATAATTACTCTAACTTAAACTCAAAGTGTGTTGTCAACCCTCCCTCTATTGCTGCCTATTGCTCTATTACTGATTCTCATTCATTTATGTATTTTTGTTCATCAAATTTATTGTTATGGGGAGGCATTGACAAAAATAAAGGCAAATAAAATAAAGGGAATATATTGTTGCGCAATACGCTCTAATTATTTGAATAAGATTGATGATTCTTAACCATAGCTCTTAAATATCATCAGCTGTTACACCAAAATAATGTCAAACAATTAAACAAATAAGGAGAATTATAATATTCCAACTTAATAAAAGGATGTTGTCAACCCTCCAATAAACACTTGAATATCTGAATTTCTTAGACATTCTGTGATGAGAACAAAATAGTTTTGCCTTTATCCTGATGCACACAATCAACTTATGACAAAAATGCTACGGTTAAGGCGACGATTGAAAATGGTGGTAAGAGAGGAGGAGCACACAGCAAATTATGTGTTCTTCAGAAGACATGTTGATAAATTCGTATGAGTTTCTTGTAACTAGATGTACTTTATGAGAATGTTAACAATCTCATCTTCTTATCACATATTTTAAGGATTTATTTTACTGATCTTATACACACTTTTATTTTTAATACAGCAAGCTTCACAAGAACGGAGTGCTGGCGAACATTGTGATCAGTTCCAACAAGCTAGGTTTCGAGAGGACATTAATTAATTTAAGAAGACTATCCACCTTCCCTAAACACATCTACAAATAATGGTATTTAGTTACTGTTATTCTATTTTGTTCTTATGATTTAAATTAAAAGATGCCTTTATTTTCTGTTTCTTTGCCCAGTTTGATTTCCAATTGTATGGTTGCGTGTCATATATAATATCTTTCATGACCTTCTCTTATCCATTAATTCCGCATTTGCTTTCTTTTACTCTAATTTTGAAACTATATTTATACATGTTTAAAAAACGAAAAACATTTTTCTTTAGTTTAATATATTTTTATTCATCTTATTAAGATTGTTACATTTACTTACATGAATTAAAACTCTTAATTTTCTCACAATAATTATACGAGAACTAACCTGTTATATGATAAAAATGTGTCTTTATAATAAAAAAATATTATATAAAATAATGTATCACTAACTTATAAGAATAAATGTCAAATCATCTATACATAAAATTTAATATAAATAAGACTGAAATCTATATGCAATTGTAATGACTACTTTACTTTTAAATTATTTAGAAATCCTTTTATATTATCTTATTCACTGTGCTAAATTTTTTTCTGATCTTATACACACTTTTTCTTTTTAATTCAGAAGCTCAAGATCAGCGTCTGCGAACATTGTGTCAGTTTCGACAAGTTAGGTTTCGAAGGAAACAATTAATTAATTTAAGAAGAGTCTCCACCTTCCCAAACAATACTACAAATAATGGTATTTAGTTACTGTTATTCTATTTTGTTCTTATGATTTAAATTTAAAGATACCTTGATTTTCTATTTCTTTGGGCAGTTTGATTTCCAATTGTATGGTTGCGTGTCATATATAATATCTTTTATGACCTTATTTCCATCAAATTCCTGCATTCTTCTTTTATATTTTGAAACATATTTAAATTGTTTAAAACGAAAAACGTTTATTATAGTTTAATATATTTTTATTCATCTTTATTAAGATTGTACATTTAACTTTACAACTGATTTAAAATTTGATTTTAATAATTATACTACCGTTTGAAAGAGTTATGATAAAAAAATTTAAAAAATACCACTTATAAGATAAATGATCAAAATAAATACAAAATAAATAAATGACTGAAACAAATATCAATGTTACATTTATTTTTAATGAAATCTATTTTATATTATGTATATACAGTATATAGTATAGTATATACGTCACCCATCACCTCTTTACTTTTTGTGACCATATATATATCACATAACAACTTAAAGAAAAAGCTAAAAAAGTTTTTATGATCCATCCGTGCACAAGCGAGTGTCGACATTGTTTTGTTTTTTAAGATTCAATACCCAATTGCTAAAAATGACTTTTAGGCTCAATAAAAATCTATGTCAAAATTTATTGAAATCAGTGAATCACAACATAGCTAAATTTTTATGCTCAAGAAAATGAATACATAAGAGAGGTGTTGAGAGATCTTGGAACACAACATCAGTGAATCACCTCTACCTCCATATGCTGCTACGATCAGATTTTCAAAAACAGTTACTGCATATGATCATAGAATTACACAGATTGACTTATCTCAGCAAAATGCAGCTTCACTTTATTATTTAAAATGAAGTGCATTTCATGAAGCTAGGAACGATTTCTTAGTTGGAACTTCTTACATTTTGGTGCACGCTTGCCTTTTAGATTTTTTTTAACTTCTCATTTCCTTCTTCTTATACATAGTATATTACTACAGGCTACAAGAAAGTTATTTCTTTTTACAGATATTTTTGTGTTGTTTGGTTATTCATTTTATCTAAATGTTTTCAGAAATTGACTTACAGTGTTACAGGGATGCAATATTAGTTAATGCACTTTGGAATAAGGAAAATTTTGTCAAGAATTTGTTATAGTTTTCAAGAGTTTGTGTTAAAATAGTTAGTATTTCTTATAGAAGTTTAGGGATGGGTACATGATTGGTGATAGAAATCCAGTCACCTACTACATGAAGTTTTATTTGTTTCCAATGATGAAATGTAATATATGTTTGTAGAGGTTGATCAAGACCGCTTGGAAAAACTTGTCCAGTGTCGACTTTGCAAGATTTAAAAAGAAAACAATTGCTTTATTTGAAAATGAATTCTGCCTCTGTTGAAATAATAGGTGTGCATAATATATTTTGTAAATATATGATTCCTACATTGTTATTTAGCTTATTTGAAAATTCGTCACAACATGCTCAAATCTGAAGAAGCAGGATTATAATTTTGTACCAATTAAGGTCTTAATCAAGCAAATCTGCCAAGAATTTATTGTATATAAATTGAAATTATTTACCTCTCAAAATATCTGTATTTGTTCCATTTATGTCTTTTACAGTCCCCGTTAGACAAACTTCTCAACTATTAATCGTCAACATCTACAATTTCCAATGCCACCCGTAGACAGCACAGTAAACTTGTAAAATATTTTAATCATTAACTTTAAACAAAAGGATTACGTAATATTTATTGATTGATTTTGGTGTCCTTATATTGTTTGCATTATAAAAATAATTTATGTTTATTTATTAGGTTCCATTAATTCTCCAAATCCAATTAATGGTCTTTACTCACAAATCTGCCAAGATTTTATTATAATATGAATGAAATTATTTACCGTACCAAGGTATCTGCTAATTTGTTCCAATTTATGTCCTTTTACAGTCCCCGTTAGACAAACTTCCCAACTTAATCATCACCATCTACAATTTCCAATGCCACCGTAGACAAACAAGGTAAATTGTAAAATAATTTTAATCATTATTCTCAAATAAAGGATTCTAGGTAATCATTAATTGATGTTGATGTCTTTATATGGTTTCATTCTGATAATATTTATTTTTCTTTATTAGTTATATTATTGAAACTTGGGATTTTGGAAGACCGACATGTGTTTTGTGATATTTTGTGGAGCTGCTTCATATGGTACGACAGAAAGAATGGAAAAAGATATTTAACACCCTCAACATCCTCAAGTTTTCTACACATTTGCATGGAAGGTGTGTGCAACTTCCATTATAAAATTTCCAACAACTTGCTTTATCACTTGCTTGATTATGATGGAGATAATGCAGCAAAAAAATCTTTCGTCGTTAACATTAGAATTTTATAATGCGGCTTTTGCTTTTACATCCATGGTGGAAAAACTTGACTATGAAATCAACAAATAGGGCGGCCCTTATGTCTTTCGAATAAATGGACAGACCTACCACCTACTTGGTTCTTTATGCCCTGATAATGGAAGAAAGCCAAAAATTTTGCACAACTTTATATACATGACACGACCAAAAAATGAGATCTCGAAATAGATTAGGTTTTATCCAAGGTGATAACCAAAATAATCTTCTTCAAGAGAAACTGGTAACAGACATTTTGCATATGTTTGGACAATCACCAATGTCTTAGTAAAATCATTTAGGATGGTCAGAGATAAATATGATCACCATGATATCGGAGAATTTGGAAACTAAGATTGCTTAGCAATAGGGTTGACTGATGGGAGACAAAATAACTGCCATCTTGCTCAGAAGTTGCTGCGCTTTTAGTTGATGAAAGCTCAAATGAAGAAAGTCATCGGAGACTAAATAATTGTTTGAACACAAAACAATTGGTTTCAGAGAATTATCATAAATTTGCACCCAAGTTTCACGGCACTTACAATACCCATTATTATTTCCATATGGAGAAGATGAGGTTATAGGATTCGGTATAAGTCATCGAAATCCAGAAACAGGGAGTTGTTACAAGCGAAAAAATAGTTACTATGAGACAATATTATTCTTTTCGCTTGCAACAACGAGCTTGAAAGGCACAAACATGTTACGAAGTGGGGTGTTTGTTCCAACAGTACATGGTGGATGCTTATGCTTCGATCGAAGAAGTTAGAATCAATTGGATTAGAAAGAATCAAAAGCAATTGCGTGCAGAACTATATAATGGATTGAGAGATGCTATTATCAAGGAGATGTCATGACAAATTCAGTTGGTAGAATGACAATTCTTCCATCGTCTTATACTGGTGGACCACGATATCGTGTTCAAAATTAACCAGGTAGATAATTATTCAGGATCTATATTTAGTCATGCATTATATACTTACCCAACATAATCTTTATGAACTTCCAATGATAGTTTCTATTCAAATACATCCCCTTTCATGCTATTCTCGACCTATACATTACGATGCATATATCATGAATTTATAAACAGAAATTGTCTCTCTATATTTTTAAGTTCAATAACTAACAATTGAAATCATACTCAGGATGCAATGGCTATATGTCAGATATGTATGGATATCCCGACCTATTTTTAACATTCACATGCAACCCAAAATGGCCAGAAATACAATTTTTCCTTGAAACTGTTGAAGGACAAAAAAGTGACGATAGATCCGACATCATTAGTCGTGTTTTCTCTATTAAGTTATGGAGCTAATCAATGATATTAAACGTCAACAAATATTTGGTAAAGTCACAGCAGGTAATAATATATTTTGTCACAATTTTAATTCATTTTAGTCTTTGATTACTTTTTTCTTTTCTGTTAACTATATTGTGGCTCAATTGGAAAAATTATTTGCATAATAGAGATGAGGACACAAGTTGAGATATATACATGCAACAATGACAAATGCAAGACAAAATAAGATTTTTTCTATAATAATGAAACTGGTAAAAAATGATACAAAAATGAAAGCAAATTAGAAATTAAGTATGCTTTTATATTCCTTTCATTGAATCTGTGTCACATAAATATAAATATAAGTATAAAAATGAGTTGAATCAATTTTACACACAATCTGCATAAGTTTCAGTATAAGTACATGTAATTGGAAGTTTTAAAGTTGTGGTAACAAATCTTCAAAGGAAGTCCAGTAGTTTAGTAAATTGATTTAATATTTTTTGCTCAAAATCTATGAATATAAAAATATAAATATCCCATAATATTTTTATTTATTTCATTCTTTTTAAATTATGTGTTTCTTTTTTTTTTTAACAGTTGTGTACACTGTTGAATTTCAAAAAGAGGTTTGCCCCATGCACACATATTAGTGTTCTTACATTCCGAAGATAAAATACAAACACCATCTAAGATTGATAATACCATATCCGCAGAAATTCCGGATAAAGATATTGACCCTCTTACTTTTAGTGCAGTTGAAACAATTTATGATACAATGGACCATGTGGTATTTTAAATAAAAAAATCTCCATGTATGGTTAATGGAAAATGTGAGAAGCACTATCCAAAGAGATTTCATGATAAAATATCAATAGATGAAGATGGGTTCCCTATATATATGCGACGAAATGGAGGTCGATATATCTTGAAGAATGGTAGCCAACTTGATAGTCGGTATGTGTCCCATACAATAGACATCCTTTTGATAAAATATGATGCCCATATTAATGTTGAGCTTTGCAATCGTTCTAGATCAATTAAATATCTTTCAAATATATCATAAAAGTCCTGATCGAGTTAGAGCAGTCATCTCTAATGTAGAAACTTTGAAATAACAGTTCAACAAGTTCAATGCACTTTCGTGATGAAATTTAAAGAGTATCTTGATTGTAGATATATTCTCCTCCATGGGCAACAAGTTTAATATGTTTTTTAGAGAACCAACAGTCGAACGCCTTTCCTTTCACCTTCATGGGCAACAAACAATATATTTTCCAGAATCTATGCGTATTTCTACCATTTTAAATAGAGAAGGAATTGAAACCACGATGTTCACAGAGTGGATGAAAATGAACTCTGTAGACATGGAAGCTCGACAACTAACATATGCAGAATTTCCTACTAAATATGTTCGAACAAGACTAGAAAAAAAGTGGACCAGACGGAAAAATGGAAGGTGTGTTGGAAGAATATATTATGTTCCTCCCACAAGTGGAGAAAATTTTATTTACGAATGCTCTTAAACAAAGTACGAGGTAGTCGATCATTCGAAGATATTAAAACTGTTAATGGGTTTGTACATCTAACTTATAAGGACGCGTGTTATGCCCTTGGTTTACTAGAGGATGATAAAGAATTTGATGATTGTATTAAAGAAGCAGCGGCATGGGGTACTGGAATTCAACTACGCCAGCTCTTCTCAACAATTTTACTGAATTGTACTGTTATTAATCCAGGTTTGGCTTTGGGAATCTAATTCGAAGTTACTTTCTGAAGATATTTATACAGGCAACACCGACTACTAACTTCCCCGACCTCCATTTGTCAGATGACCAATTAAAAAACTATGCGCTTTCAGAGATACAAAAACATCTTAGAAAGGTCGGCAAGTCTTTGGAAGATTACAAAGGAATGGCCATCCCAATAGCAATGTAATTGAGGAACTGAACAACCGACTTATTACGGAGGAGCTAATTTATGATATGTTAAAAAAATGCATGAAGAATACTCTCAGTTGCTACACGGTCTTAATTCAGATCAAAAGGGCAATTCATGATTTTGTGCTTCAATCAATTACCTTGAACTTTGGAAAGTTATTCTTTGTGTATGGTTCTGGTGGAACGGAAAAACTTACCTTTGGCGAACACTACTTGCAAAATTAAGATCGGAAGGTAAGATTGCTCTAGCTGTTGCAACTTCTGGCATTGCTGCTCTATTACTACCGGGTGGCCGAACTGCACATTCTAGATTTCAATTACCTTTGAATCCAAATGAGGCTTCAACATGTTCAATCAATAAAGGAAAACATCTTGCTGAATTAATTATGCAAACATCTTTAATTATTTGGGATGAGGCACCCATGGCCAACAAATATGCTTTGAGGCAGTAGATCGATCACTTCGTGATATTATGAAAGGAATCAAAGAAGACTACGGTTTGAAACCATTTGGTGGAATAACTACTGTATTGGGTGGTGACTTTCGTCAAATTTACCTGTAGTTCGAAAAGGTGATAGGAATGATATGATCCAAGCTTGCATAAAAAATTCATATCTTTTGGAATTCATGTGAGGTTCATTTGCTACGTCAAAATATGCGTCTACAATCAAATGAGTTGGACTCAATCTCAAAAGATGCAACGCAAAACTTCGCAGATTGGATACTTGACGTAGGTGATGGAAAACAATTTATACACGTAGGTGATTGGATACTTGACACTTGACTACTCAATCACCTAAAACGTGTATAAAGGTATGCTTCTACTCAAGTGTCTACTCAATGCATCTACTCAAGTGTCAAGTATCCAATCACCTACGTGTATAAATCTCAAAAGAGGCAATGCGTCTACATTTTGTTATTTGTCTGTCTAAATTGCCCTGAGTACACTCTAGAAAAGTATTTTGCTCCGTGTATTTCATCCATCAACTCTTCGATCATTGGAATGGGGAATTTTTCCAACACAATAACCTTGTTCGATGTTGAAAGCCCTATAATCCATACAAAACCTTTAACTCCATCATTTTTCTTTACCAATATCATGGGCATGAGTAAGGACTATTGTTGGGTTTTATTGTACTCTAGCTCAACATTTCAGCCACATGTTTTTCTATCTCATTCTTTGAAGGGGAGGGTACTTACAGGGCCTTAAACTCTTACATTCACTGAATTGTACCGTCTTTGATATGAATCATGTGGCAACCTCCCTTGGAGTATTCTTGAGTGCGTTTTATGTGGCCATCACCCCGAATTTGTTAAATGTGGTTAGATGCATTCATAATTCACTATCCAATGTTTGAAGAGAGAATTGTTAGAGACTTGGACGGTTGTTGCATTAGAGTTGAGAAAGAAAGAAATGTTATACAACTGATGATTATGTCCACATTGGCTAGAAATATATCAAGTACCGAGGTCTTGGCTATAAAATAAGAGTCCATTCTCTAAACAAAGCATACCTTTCTCGGCCTTTTGGCTAAGATCAAGTGTAGTATCTGTTCTTATCAGTTTAATATCTGATATGTGGGCCAATGGTCCACATGATATTAAATTTATTTTTGAGAGGGGAGAGTCCACTACAATAGCTTGCTATTGGGTCTCTCGTGTGTCGCTTTGTGTTGCACTACAGCATCGGCTTGGGGCGCCCCACCAAATTTAGTTAAAGTTAGTTTGCATTATTCTCTCCATGGATGTTATCTTACGACACGTTTTTAAATCCAATGGAACTTTTTAATAATTGGTTGTTTTTTTTGTATGTGTAACAATGTTGCCTAGTAGTTTTGGACTCGGGACTCTTGAGGTGTTCCAGAAAGCACGACATCACTTTTTGTTTGACATTATAATAATAAAATAAAACATTTATTTTTGATATTAAAGAAAGTCCCACAATTTCAGTTCCATCTTTTTAATTAAATATTTTTTATTTGAGTTCCATCTTATTGATTAAATTATTATTTTTTTTTCTTTCACTATCCAAGAAATTTGACTCCTTAAGTCTTATAATGCCGAAATTGCAGTTGTGTGTGTGAGTTTCCGGCGGTATTCCCCATCTCGTCCACAGACCAATTTTTTTTAATGTTTTTATTTCTCTCTCCAAGAAATATACAAGTGACGTTAATGAAAAGTCTTGATTGTTGTTTGTAGTTTTCTTTTATGCATACATGAAATTTTATATTACAAATCTTCATTTTGTTATTTGTCTGTCTAAATTGCCCTGAGTACACTCTAGAAAAGTATTTTGCTCCGTGTATTTCATCCATCAACTCTTCGATCATTGGAATGGGGAATTTGTCCAACACAATAACCTTGTTCGATGTTGAAAGCCTTATAAACCATACAAAACCTTTAACTCCCATCATTTTTCTTTACCGATATCATTGGGCTTGAGTAAGGACTATTGTTGGGTTTTATTGTACTCTAGCTCAACATTTCAGCCACATGTTTTTCTATCTCATTCTTTGAAGGGGAGGGTACTTACAGGGCCTTAAACTCTTACATTCGCTGAATTGTACCGTCTTTGATATGAATCATGTGGCAACCTCCCTTGCAGTATTCTTGAGTGCGTTTTATGTGGTCATCACCCGAATTTGTTAAATGTGGTTAGATGCATTCATAATTCACAATCCAATGTTTGAAGAGAGAATTGTTAGAGACTTGGACGGTTGTTGCATTAGAGTTGAGAAAGAAAGAAATGTTATACAACTGATGATTATGTCCCACATTGGCTAGAAGACATATCAAGTACCGAGGTCTTGGCTATAAAATAAGAGTCCATTCTCTAAACAAAAGCATACCTTTCTCGGCCTTTTGGCTAAGATCAAGTGTAGTATCTGTTCTTATCAGTTTAATATCTGATATGTGGGCCAATGGTCCACACGATATTAAATTTATTTCTTGAAGGGGAGAGTCCACTACAATAGCTTGCTATTGGGTCTCTCGCGTGTCGCCTTTGTGTTGCA
The DNA here is from genome assembly GCA_002896215.2 of Cicer echinospermum. Taxonomy (NCBI): domain Eukaryota; kingdom Viridiplantae; phylum Streptophyta; class Magnoliopsida; order Fabales; family Fabaceae; genus Cicer; species Cicer echinospermum. The sequence continues at coordinate 16,637 of PGTU02007680.1, forward strand.
CTACAGCATCGGCTTGGCGCGCCCCACCAAATTTAGTTAAAGTTAGTTTGCATTATTCTCTCCATGGATGTTATCTTACGACACGTTTTTAAATCCAATGGAACTTTTTAATAATTGGTTGTTTTTTTTGTATGTGTAACAATGTTGCCTAGTAGTTTTGGACTCGGGACTCTTGAGGTGTTCCAGAAAGCAGGACATCACTTTTTGTTTGACATTATAATAATAAAATAAAACATTTATTTTTGATATTAAAGAAAGTCCCACAATTTCAGTTCATCTTTTTAATTAAATATTTTTTATTTGAGTTCCATCTTTTGATTAAATTATTATTTTTTTTTTCTTTCACTATCCAAGAAATTTGACTCCTTAAGTCTTATAATTCCGAAATTGCAGTTGTGTGTGTGAGTTTCCGGCTGTATTCCCCATCTTGTCCACAGACCAATTTTTTTTTATGTTTTTATTTCTCTCTCCAAGAAATATACAAGTGACGTTAATGAAAAGTCTTGATTGTTGTTTGTAGTTTTCTTTTATGCATACATGAAATTTCATATTACAAATCTTCATTTTGTTATTTGTCTGTCTAAGTTGCCCTGACTACACTCTAGAAAAGTATTTTGCTCCGTGTATTTCATCCATCAACTCTTCGATCATTGGAATGGGGAATTTGTCAACACAATAACTTGTTCGATGTTGAAAGCCCTATAATCCATACAAAACCTTTAACTCCCATCATTTTTCTTTACCAATATCATTGGGCTTGAGTAAGGACTACTGTTGGGTTTTATTGTACTCTAGCTCAACATTTCAGCCATATGTTTTTCTATCTCATTCTTTGAAGGGAGGTACTTACAGGGCCTTAAACTCTTACATTCGCTGAATTGTACCGTCTTTGATATGAATCATGTGGCAACCTCCCTTGCAGTATTCTTGAGTGCGTTTTATGTGGTCATCACCCCGAATTTGTTAAATGTGGTTAGATGCATTCATATTCACAATCCAATGTTTGAAGAGAGAATTGTTAGAGACTTGGACGGTTGTTGCATTAGAGTTGAGAAAGAAAGAAATGTTATACAACTGATGATTATGTCCCACATTGGCTAGAAGACATATCAAGTACCGAGGTCTTGGCTATAAAATAAGAGTCCATTCTCTAAACAAAGCATACCTTTCTCGGCTTTTTGGCTAAGATCAAGTGTAGTATCTGTTCTTATCAGTTTAATATCTGATATGTGGGCCAATGGTCCACACGATATTAAATTTATTTCTTGAAGGGGAGAGTCCACTACAATAGCTTGCTTATTGGGTCTCTCGCGTGTCGCCTTTGTGTTGCACTACAGCATCGGCTTGGCGCGCCCCACCAAATTTAGTTAAAGTTAGTTTGCATTATTCTCTCGATGGATGTTATCTTACGACACGTTTTTTAAATCCAATGGAACTTTTTAATAATTGGTGTTTTTTTTTTGTATGTGTAACAATGTTGCTACAGTTTTTGGACTCGGGACTCTTGAGGTGTTCCAGAAAGCAGGACATCATTTTTGTTTGACATTATAATAATAAAATAAACATTTATTTTTGATATTAAGAAAGTCCCACAATTTCAGTTCCATCTTTTTAATTAAATATTTTATTTGAGTTCATCTTTTTGATTATAATTATTTTTTTTTTTCTTTATATCCTAAGAAATTGACTCCTTAAGTCTTATAATTCGAAATTGCAGTGTGTGTGTGAGTTTCCGGCTGTATTCCCATCTCGTCCACAGACCAATTTTTTTTTTGATGTTTTTTATTTCTCTCTCAAGAAATATACAGTGACGTTAATGAAAAGTCATATTGTTGTTTGTAGTTTTCTTTTATGCATACATGAAATTTCATATTAAAAATCTTCATTTTGTTATTTGTCTGTCTAGTTGCCTGACTACACTCTAGAAAAGTATTTGCTCCGTGTATTTCATCCATCAACTCTTCGATCATTGGAATGGGAATTTGTCAACACAATAACCTTGTTCGATGTTGAAAGCCCTATAATCCATACAAAACTTTAATCCATCATTTTTCTTTACCAATATCTTGGGCTTGAGTAAGGGCTACTGTGGGTTTTATTGTACTCTAGCTCACTATTCAGCCATATGTTTTCTATCTCATTCTTTGAAGGGGAGGGTACTTACTAGGGCCTTAAACTCTTACATTCGCTGATTGTACGCGTCTTTGATATGAATCATGTGGCAACCTCCCTTGCAGTATTCTTGAGTGCGTTTTATGTGGTCCATCACCCCGAATTTTGTTAAATGTGGTTAGATGCATTCATAATTCACAATCCAATGTTTGAAGAGAGAATTGTTAGAGACTTGGACGGTTGTTGCATTAGAGTTGAGAAAGAAAGAAATGTTATACAACTGATGATTATGTCCCACATTGGCTAGAAGACATATCAAGTACCGAGGTCTTGGCTATAAAATAAGAGTCCATTCTCTAAACAAAGCATACCTTTCTCGGCCTTTTGGCTAAGATCAAGTGTAGTATCTGTTCTTATCAGTTTAATATCTGATATGTGGGCCAATGGTCCACACGATATTAAATTTATTTCTTGAAGGGGAGAGTCCACTACAATAGCTTGCTATTGGTCTCTCGCGTGTGTCGCCTTTGTGTTGCACTACAGCATCGGCTTGGTGCGCCCCCCACCAAATTTAGTTAAAGTTAGTTGCATTGTTTCTCTCCATGGATGTTATCTTACGACACGTTTTTAAATCCAATGGAACTTTTTAATAATTGGTTGTTTTTCTTGTATGTGTAACAATGTTGCCTAGCAGTTTTGACTCGGGACTCTTGAGGTGTTCCAGAAAGCAGGACATCACTTTTTGTTTGACATTATATAATAAATAAAACATTTATTTTTGATATTAAGAAGTCCCACAATTTCAGTTCCATCTTTTAATTAAATATTTTTTATTTGAGTTCCATCTTTTGATTAAATTGTTATTTTTTTTCTTTCACTATCCAAGAAATTTGATCCTTAAGTCTTATAATGCTGAAATTGCAGTTGTGTGTGTGAGTTTCCGGCGGTATTCCCCATCTAGTCCCACAGACCAATTTTTTCTTAATGTTTTTATTTCTCTCTCCAAGAAATATACAAGTGACGTTAATGAAAGGTCTTTATTGTTGTTTGTAGTTTTCTTTTTATGCATACATGAAATTTCATATTAAAATCTTCATTTTGTTATTTGTCTGTCTAAAGTTGCCTGAGTACACTCTAAGAAAAGTATTTTGCTCCGTGTATTTCATCCATCAACTCTTCGATCATTGGAATGGGGAATTTGTCCAACACAAATAACCTTGTTCGATGTTGAAAGCCCTATAATCCATACAACCTTTAACTCCCATCATTTTTCTTTACCAATATCATTGGGCTTGAGTAAGGACTACTGTTGGGTTTTATTGTACTCTAGCTCAACATTTCAACCACATGTTTTTCTATCTCATTCTTTGAAGGGGAGGGTACTACAGGGCCTTAAACTCTTACATTCGCTGAATTGTGCCGTCTTTGATATGAATCATGTGGCAACCTCTCTTGCAGTATTCTTGAGTGCGTTTTATGTGGCCATCACCCCGAATTTGTTAATGTGGTTAGATGGCATTCATAATTCATATCCAATGTTTGAAGAGAGAATTGTTAGAGACTTGGACGGTTGTTGCATTAGAGTTGAGAAA
>PGTU02007682.1:0-21795 GCA_002896215.2 Cicer echinospermum
GGACACGAGTTCGTAGATAAATCGCTCGTAGGAAAATAGTTACCGACGGACAAGCTGTGGGACAGACTTACCTAGGAATTGTCCGTGGTAAGTATGACCCACGAGTCTCCGTGGGTAACGTTACCCATAATAGCCGAGGTAAAATAGAAGATAGTTACGACGGAAAAGCCCGTAGTTACGTTCCCTCACGGACTCATCCGTGACAAGTCCTACTATTTTAATATTTAAATTGATAATTTTATTCCATAAAATTGCCGTGGGTAAGAAAAAATGATTGTAATTCTATTTTTTGTTTTTAACGGATTTCCTTATTTTTGAGATATATACTTAAATAATGTAAGCATATTAAACATCAATTGTAAAAAAAGTGAAATATTATGTTAAAATGTAATTTCAATTACACTCCTGATGCCACATTTCAAAAAAAAGGGCAACTTGCACTACCATTAGTTTCAAAATACACATGCTCACTACCATAACTTACACATGTCTACTACCTATTTCAAATTGGACAAAATACACATAACCATAAGTTTCAAAAATACAAACGAATATACCGAGATACTATGTCACTACCATAAGTTTAAAAGTACTACTATACGAAACTACAATGAATAGTTAGCTACTATCATCGCGTCAGTCATCGTTAGACTCATCCTCGTCATAACATTGATGACGACGACGACGAGATGACTCAGTCTATATGGAAAGCAAAACACTTTGCGCAATTGTGCTAGCTGTATCTGGAGCTCTTTAGTGCGTGCTCATCCCGTCTTGTCGACGTTTGCTCTGCTTCCTAGATCCCCGCGCTCTCGTGCCTCGTTTCTGCCGCTGTTGCTCGCTCCTCATGCTGCTATCTGTGCAGCTATCTCGGTCTAGTGTTGAGACACGACATGGACACAACCTCTAGATGGACGAGAATCTGGGACTAGACTTGCACACCTGGTCTATACAGTGAGGATCTATCTCCAGCACCATGATCCTCCCTTTATTCTTCCCCCAACAGATTGGACCCACATGTCTAAGCGAGCTTCCGCATTAACCACTTGGCTACAACTACTAGACGCTTCCCCATTTTTGGAAGCTTGTTGCAACTTACCTTGATATGTTTCCTACTCAAATAGAAAATGATTTAACATAATCAAATTACTTAACATAATCAAATTACTTTTCCAAGAAATACAAATGAAAGAATGAATGAATGATTTAATATTTCTTACATATGTTTTTTGTGCTCTTTCATCAACCCAAGAGTTGTCCTTCTTCTTAGTGTGAGTTTTTAAAAAGACCTCATCCAATGTGGGGTCTCTACCTAACTCTTCAGCCTTACAAAAAATAAAAAACAACATAACCGTGAGTCACATTTCAGCAACAAAGGAAAACAACAAAATATTTCAGCAAAATAACTCTATGCATTTTGAAACAACAACAAAACAATAAAAATAGCAAATAGTAGGTATGTCCTTAATATAAAAAGTGTACCAATCGAATGGTATGTTCAGCAATGGATATAGATCCACCAGTATGGACAACTCCTCCTTTAGAAGAAGCACGATTTTTCTTAGCTTGATTTGATATCTTCTTAAACGACGGATCCATCCATATCTTCTCAAGATCATTCCAAACAGTTTCTCCCATCCAAGTTGGACACTTACGCTTCTTTCTCGCTTGCATCAACATATCAGAAAGACGCATTGATCCTTTTGTATTGAAGATATTCTTAATCTGAAAATTGTGCTCAGGCAACCAAGCAACTTTCTCCTGCAACATTACATTACAAATAAATTATAATGTTGCAATTAGCATCAACACAATAGTTCAACTCATTAACAAGATATATAACTTAATCTTACACCAAATTTGTCGAACCAACGTTCCAAAGTTAATTCTGGGATTGCTCCCCAGCTAGGATACGGATCAACATATTGTGATGTAATGACTGAGGTGAGGGCCTTGGAGGCCACCCTACACGGTAACCACCTGCAAACAATTTAAAAAAAATAACTTCAAGAACCATAATCCTTATGTAGTAATGAAAAGTTAATCCTTATGTAGTTACATACCCTCTGACCATACTGCCATATCATTGTTCTCCCATCAGGCGCAACCCCATGACTAGAATCTCACATCTTGACCTTGAGTCTTATTACCAATATCAAGCGGTATTGAAGGTGGTGGATTAGCGGAAATTGAAGTTGTCGTGAAAGCAACTGATGTTAATGGTTGTGACGGTGAACACTCAACAGTCGGGAAATGTTGTCTTTTGGGACAAAATTTGGTGTGGGCATCATCACTATAATTGGTTCAGATTGATGCACCTTATTAGGTGGGAGTGGAAGCACTGCAGCTTGTTGGGTAGAGGCTTAACAATGTTGTTGGGTGGGATGTCGCACATATTGTGAGTTGGTGTAGTGGCATTGGCATCTAGTGGAAAATGATCAATTGTTGCTTGTACCTGCTGAGCTGCTTGAGTACCTTATGCGGTAAATCATGCGTTTTTCTTCAAAGGAGCTTGAGTCTAATCTTTTTTTTTGGAGTCATCTATAAAAATAACATAAATAAAAACAATTAGCACACACAATAGTAAACACAATTCAAGATTATCAACTCTACAACATTAAAGAACTTGAATCTAAAACTAATATATCAAAAGGTAGAAATATGAAGATTTATACAAACAATCAAACTACTATTTATACTTACTAAAAATTCAAATGTCAATTGAAAAAATCATCCCCATCTTCATCATCCATATCACTATCATTATCAATTGGAATATTGGAACAAACGTTACATTGACTTCTTCATCGCTATGTGTTTCATCATGCAAGCCAACCATTTCTTCAATTTCAGTTAATTGTTCAACATGTGCCATATCTTCATCTTGATATGGCATGTCCTCATCGGCTCCATCCACCCTCTACATTTGAACCATAGGCTTTGTTTTGATAACTGCAGCCCAGTGACGCTTATCAGTTCGCATTTCAGGATAGGGTACATAATACACCTGTCTAGCTTTTTTGTGCAATTATGAAGGGATCATAGAGATCATATTTTCGATTCATCTTGATATCTACAATATCATATTGTGGATGAACTTTGGTTCCTCTGTTCCGTCTAGGATCAAACCATTGCAATAAAACAAGGCTACTTTGTGAGGCAATTTGTAATACTCCAACTCGAAGATATGTTGGATGACTCCATAGAAATCATCTTCCCTCCTCCAGTAACCCCTTTCACATAAACTCCACTATTTATGGTTTTCTTACCCTGAGACCAAGCTTTTTGTGTGAAATTTGTACCCATTAATGTAATACTTGTGCCAAGTTTTAACCATTGAGTTAGGACCCAAGCTAAATGATAACAAGTTAGGGTCAGTCACGCCATTTTCCTTGTCAATGGCCTATACAAACATGATATTCACAATAGTTAGGTGAGAAGTTCTAATTTATTTGCAACAAACTTCAATAAAGCACTTACATACGCACGAAACCATTCTGGGAATTCTCCATGTATACGAGTTGAGATATAGGATCTTCTTCAAGAATGGAATTAGAGTGCAAAAAGGCGCTGTCAATAATGAGAGAATTGTTATTACATGTATTTGGTAATTATGTGGGGTGTGTGCTTACATACTACTTACTCAATATATGGCTTGACCTTGTTGCAATTGATGAGGATGTGTACATGAGCAGACCTTCTTTCAGCATCACTCAACCAATGTGTTTGGGCCTTCCCACTAGGACGTCCTAATGATTGCTAATTGACAGTTGTTGTTGTGACAACATCATTTAATTTTGCACCTTCATTACGTTGGCTTCTATTTAAACAAAGAGATTGTTTGAAATAGTGGGAACAAAAATATGTTGTCTCTCGATGTAAGTATGACATACATATTGAGCCTTCCACTCTAGCCTTGTTTTTTCACTGTGCGCTTAAAATCACCCATCATTCTGGAAAAGTGAGAGCAAATAACTTAATAAAAGTGGAAATATTTAGAAAAAAAATGAACCCGTTAAAGGTGATATAAATTACCTTTCAAATGGATACATCCATCGATATTGAACTGGACCACCAAGTTTTGCCTCATACGGGAGGTGAATTGGAAGATGCTCCATTGAATCAAAGAATCCTGGGTGGAAAGATTCTTTCAAGTTTGCATATGATGAATGGAATATTTTCACCCAATTTGACCAATTCATCATGTCTTAAGGTATTGCTGCACAGGCCCTTAAAGAATTGACTTAATTCTGTTAATGGTTCCACACATGGTCAGGCAATGAACTAAATGCAAATGGAAGCAAACACTCCATAAATACATGACAATCGTGGCTTTTCATCCCATTCATTTGTCCTCTATTAACATCTGCACATCTTGCCAAGTTAGACGCATACCCATCTGGCATCTTAAGCTCCTTTATCCATTTACAAACTTTCTTTGCCTCACTAGACGTAAGACAATAATTTGCCTTAGGTTTTTTCATTTTTCCATTGTTATGTGGAACCAACTCCAGGTCGCTACGTTGGCAAATGATGGCCAAGGTCCATTCGTGCTTTTTCATTGTCCTTAGTCTTGTTCTTAACATTCATGACAGTGTTAAACACATTATCAAAGAAGTTTTTTTCTATGTGCATGACATCTAAATTATGCCTTAATAAATTATCTTTCCAATATGGGAAGATCCCCAAAATATGCTTCGTTTAGTCCAATTATGGCTAACTCCATATCCAGACAATTTAGTATGAGCATTATCTATCACTCGTTGAATATTGTGAACCAAACCCCAAACTTCTTCACCATTCAATATTGGAGGAGGTTCATCCTTCACAACCCTATTTTTAGTGAACCCTTTTTTACTTCTTCTAAATGCATGATTATGAGGTAAGAAACGACGGTGACAATCAAACCAATGAATTTTTTCCACCGTATTTTAAAGTAAAAAGCCTTATTTCCATCCATACACACCGGACATGCCAACTTACCTTGGGTACTCCATCCAGATAACATGCCATAAGCAGGGAAAATCGTTAATTGTCCACATTAAGGTTGCCCTCATTACAAAGTTTTGTTTCATGGAAATATCATAAGTCAAAGCCCCTTCACTCCACAATTGTTGAAGCTCGTCTATTAATGGTTGTAAATACACATCAATGTTTGCTTTTGGGTTAGATGGTCCAGGTATGAGACAAGTCAAAAAACATGAATGGTTTAGTCATGCACATTTCAGGCGGGAGATTATACGGGGTCACAACAACAGGCCAACAAGAATATGGGGATGAAGATGCCTGAAATGTATGGCGTGAAGCCATCAGAACATAACCCAAGCCTTACATTTCTTGGTTCATTTGCGAAGTCTGGATACCTTGCATCAAAATGATTCCAAGCTTCCCCATCAGATGGATGACGTAAAATGCCTGAACTTGATCTATTATGTTGATGCCATCTCATTTGGGCAGCAGTTTTCCGTTGATGCATACAATCTTTTTAACCTAGGAGTGATTGGCATATAGAACATCCTCTTAACTGGAATGTCTTTGTGGTTACCTATCCCAGGCTTACGAGGAACATATCGGGGTTCATGACAAAACCTACACTCTATATCTGCACTATTCTCTTTGTAGTACAACATGCACCCTTTAACACAACAATCAATTTTCTCAGACTTCAATCCTAGCATTGTCACCAGTTTTTTCGCTTGGTAAAAATTTTTTGGAAGTGAATCCTTAAAAGGACACACATCTACAAGCATGGTTGCAAAGAAATCAAGACATTTCTGCGGAACATTCCAATTTGATTTGCAAGCTAAAAGTTTCACGCATATTGAAAGTTTTGAATCAGAAGCCCCCTCATATAAGGGTTTGTTTGCAGCAGTTAACAAAATCATAAAAGTCTTGAGCATCCTCATTTGGAGGCTCTTCATTAATCTCTTCCTCGTTGCCCTCATCACCATATTTTGGAATCATAAGTTGGACCAAATGCATCATCGACCATATGTTGCATTAACGTAAATGGATCATCGTTATCAATATATCCACTACTACTTGGAACATTTTCTGGGTCAACATGTGGAGCTTCTTCACCATGTTGAGTCCAATACCAATAATTTTGGTTGGAACCCATACCTATACAAGTGAAGTTTGACTTCACTTACAGACAATACACCGCTACACATACAATTGTGACAAGGACATCTGATGCCACCATCTTCTACAAACTGATTACGACTTATTGCCTTTGTTATAAACTCTTCAACACCTTTTGCAAATGCTGGGTTTCAACCCCCCTCGTTGAACATAAAGTCTATCATATACCCAACTACGATCTGGGTGGTAGCCATCCATACTTTGAAGGACAAACAAAGAATTGAGGAGCAACGAACTGCTAACATAATGTAAAATAGAATAGTATAGTAAAATAAAATCAAAAAGATAATTCACATCAAATAGAATAGTATAGTATAGTAAAATCAAATAAATAGTATAGTTAAATCAACTCAAATCAAATCAGGACTCTAATTTATTGAAACAGGAAGCAAATGCAAAATGTATCATTATAGCAAATTATTGCAAACTTTCACTTGTCTTTTTTGACACACACATTAATCATGTTTTGCCCATTCAATATTTACTATCACAATTTTTATTTCAACCGCTTGGACCACTTTTTTTTAATTATTTATGAATTGAACTAGACTCATGTGATACTTAGTTCATTGAGCACCAAAAATGATGGGAATGAAACATACCGGCTTGCTTGCAGTGCTTCGTCTTCACTACCAACTATTAGGGATATAATGGGACTTGTAACCGGAATTCCTATTAGCAAATGAAACTCCTAACAGCAGCTGCAAAAATTGAAAGTCCTGTTAGCAAAATGAAAGTCCTGTTAACAAGAAAGAATCCCGTGAAGTCACAGTACACCATACAAAGGTGTTAACAAGACAGTAAAAATTCAAAATATATTTTCACACAATCCTTAGAAAAATAATGTCCACACAAATTTTGACTACTTATAGAGGGAATTATGATACTTTTGAGAGGACTCGGGAAGAACAAATTAAAAACCAACAAAAAGCATTACAGGCACATAAGCATCAAGAAACAATACTAACTTGAAGATGCGAGTATAATAGTAAGAAAATCACAGCTGTTTTTTGTGAAGTTAATTGCAGCTTAACCTGTCTCAGCAAGCTAATTAAGGAGCTTAAATTAGTAATCCATAGTTGTACCTATATATTGCAATTATAAGTGTTGAAAAAGTGGCAACCAAATATAGAATAACAAAAACAGAGCAGGTCAGCAATGTTGATTCCGATGTTGATTTAGTAAGGAGGATGAACAAATTGGAGAAGTTAGTGTTGAAGAATAGTGCGAAGGTCTCTGTAAAAGCAAAATCTGCAGTTGATGTGGCTGTTTCTTCAACCTTTTACTTTGGATGAGTTTGTTGGTTCTCTTAATTGTCAAGTCTCTAATTATTTGTTTGATGCTATTCATGTTTGTTTGATGCGGGTGTTGAGGCGTCATCTTGAAACCCTCTTGTCTGAGGGCTCTGAGCTTGCATCGCAATCCTCAGGTACTTATACGTTTATGCCTACTTTTTAATTTGTCAAAATTTTGTGTTTCTAATTTACCCATGTAGGATTCTGTTTACAAGTATAATTTGTATGTTTGTATGCCATTATTCTTTGTGCAGTATCATGTATGTTTTGAAAAGATATTAAATTTGATGTATTTTATTATAGGTACTATGACTGGAGCTTGGTCGATACATTGACCTGGTCTGTTTTTGTTATCTATATTTGGTTGTACCTATATTTGTAATTCACTTGATTTCAGTAACAAAAACAGCAAGTAATTCAATATCAGATATCAGATATCACTTCACTGATTGTAACAAAAACAGCAAGTAATTCAATATCAGATAGCAGTGAAAAATCACAATACACGTTGCATTCATCTTCCATTAATGAAACATAGTTTGAATATGGAAGAATCAGATAGCAGCTAGTAAACGTAATAATCAAAACAACCTCAAATTCAGATTTTCTAAAAATATATATGATGGAGATCGAGATGGAACAAGAACTAACACATGCTAAAATCAACAGTTAAACATGAACACAGTACCTAACTATCCTAATTGAACATGAACAGCAATCAAGTTAGGGTTTTCAATACAAACATGAACAAGTTTTCAGTAAGACTCGATTTCAGTAAAAATTGATTTCAGAAAATGAAAAAGATATTAAAGGAAGATAACTTACCTTAAGAGATAGCGATCGTCACGGTGGAGCGAAGCAGGGATGCGGAGGGTTCGGACAAGAAGAAGGAGCGAAGCGAAGCAGCTCGAACTTGGGATGCGGAGGAACGACACGGGCTTTGGGATGCGAACAAGAAGAAGGGAGGGAAGAAGGCGATTCGGACAAGGGAGATTCGAACAAGAAGAAGGGAGGAAGAAGGCGATTCGGACAAGAAGGCGATTTCTGGGTATGAAGGGGTTAGGGAAGAAGCGATTTCTGGGTATGAACGGGGTTAGGGAAGAAGGCGATTTCTGGGTTTACAATTTCTGGGTATGAGAAATTTCTGGGTATTGAGACATTTCTGGTTTTGGAAGGCAGCCTATGTAACACTACTAAAATTAATTAAATTAATTTAGTTTTCTATTGGGACCTTTTTTAAAAATTAAACACTGAAATTTTTTATAAAAAAATAGACATTACCTACGGATAAGCCGTAGGTAAAATAATACGAAAATTTTTTGGCAAAATTTAAGTTAGGATTGTATTTTTTTTTTCATTACCCACGGATTTTTTAATTTTACCACGGAAATTACCGTGGTAATTAATTAAAAAAAAAATTTATTTTAAACAACAATACACACGGTTTTTCCGTGGGTAACAACTAATTTACCCACAGATTCTGATCCGTGGCTAATTTTCCGTAGGTATTCAAATGTTTTCTTGTAGTGTATGTAGTCAGTTTCACTGGCGTCATATATTAAACCATGATTTACTGCCTTGACAAGGTCAATTTGACCAGTTCCATAAGCAAATTATGCGTCATTGTTATTTATTGAACTCATCTGTTTAGCTGCAACACAAATATATTTATATTAGTTCAAAACATGTAAAGTAAATTAATTTCAGCTCAAATAAAATAAACTTGAACTATATCATCTCATTATGAGTAGACACGCACTGCATGTCGACTTTAATATGTAAATTATTTTTGAAAGAATAACTAAACAGTTTTGAGCGATCGGTCAATTTTTTTTACAACTGTTAAAATCACTTGTAAGTAATTCATTATATTTTTTTTCATTAATTAAATAACTAGACAATAAATAGACAAAATATTTTTTTTTTGTCAACTTTAAAGCTTTATCTATTTTATTTTATTTATTTATCTATTTATTTATTTATTTATTATGTATTGTTTCGTAGTTGACAAAATGAGTTTTAATACTATACATTAATAATATATATATGTCTGTGTACAATAAAAAAATATAAAACATACATATAACTGTGAATGTATTAAAATGAAGTGAAGTGTCCGTAACCAAAGGGTAATCTTTCATCAAAGATAACTCTTTGCAAATATCAGTTAAAATTAAGCAAGTTTAGTTTTATTTAAAAGATTGAAATATTGATCGAAGTTAGAGACTATAAACTTTTGTTAATTACCTGTTGTCGTTAGGGCAGAACGGATAGCAGCAGGCGACCATGTCGGATGAAATGATTTGATGTACGCTGCTGCACCAGACACATGTGGACAAGACATTGAAGTTCCGGATAAAATGTTGAACTCCAATTTTTTGTGCTCACCAAGAATTTCATTAATTGGAGAAATTGGAGGCCAAGTAGCTAGAATATCTACTCCAGGAGCAGCTAAGTCCGGCTACAACATTAAACAAAAAAGTTTAACAAAAATATTGTTTAAATAAATAGAGGTGTATTTAATTTATTAATTCATAAAATATAACCTTGAGAATCTCAGGTGTAGCTTTGTTTGGACCCCTAGCAGAGAAAGAGGCAACTATGGGAGCCATAGTATCTTTTAATTCATTGGTCTTGAAGATGGTTGCAGATGGAAATCTATAAATTGATAAATACAATAAACTTTAGATAAGTGAAGTTCTCTGAATTATTGTAAATGTATGTGAAACTTCCACTTCATACCTTGTAGAGTGCATATATTTACGTATTTTGGCCACATCCTTTGATAGAAGGTAACAAGCAGGTAAGGGAAAAGAGAATGCATTATCCATAGAAGTTTGACCTTGTATTAAGACACCCACAGCACCAGCTCTAAAGGCTTCTGGGGCTCCTAGTCTTCCTTCACATACAACAATGTTACCCTTTACCAACTTATCATCCAACGAGTTCATTGAGCAATTCCTACAATTTTTGAATAATGTCAGTTTTATACCTCACATGATTATTAATAATTTAAAGTTCATTTTTAATACTAAAGTTGAATTGTAATGAGTTAAAGAGACTCAAAACATTTTCCCTTTACTTATTTTAACCTGGATAAGTGTTTATCCACGCCAGTATTTGCTGCATCTCTACCAAAGATAAGAGGATATTGTTTTCCTTGAAGGTCAAATGTGTTCAAGGAAATACCCTAAACATGAAATAAATGGTTATTGACATATACATAAAAAGAGAATATCAAGAAATGAGAAATTTTATATTTTTGAAGTCATTAACTATGACAAATCATAGGAAATTAGAAAAACATAAATTACCTCAAAAGTTCTATTATCTCCTAATTTGACAATAGTAACAAACTTCCTATCTAAGGTGCTTGCTGTTACAGAAATTGCCCAAGGTTGAAAATTTTGCACGGATTTAGGATGTGGACCTTTGTTCCCAGCAGAAAGTACTGTTAGAACTCCATGTCTCATAGCATGGAAAGATCCAATTGACAATGCATCTCTAAAGTAGATATTATTTGTTGAATCTTTTCCAATCGAGACAGATAAGATATCAACACCATCTGCAATCGCATCATCAAATGGGTATTAATCAGTCATGAAATGGAATTAAATAATTACTAATAACCATTTTTTGTTGTGTCATTACTAGCTTGACAATGGACGGTCGATCTTCTATTGGTTTCTTGCTTCTCCTCATTATTTCACTTTTTGTGAAATGTTACTCATCTTTTCAAGATGATGACCTAAAGGCAAATAAACTTCACCATCTCCTTATGAAATTTTCATGGTTCATGTTTTTAGTGGATTAATTTGGCTAGGGCATTTATAATTTTAATGATAAATATGTTTAATTAAAAATGTAGATTTATATTGTGTACACTGGAAATAGCCTAAAGGATGAAACATCTTCATTGCTCCATTACAATTATTTGCTACAACAAACTGCAAACAGGTTAAATTATTCTATTACATTTTTAGGCACGTAGTGGTACAATAAATAAGGGTAAGGCTAAGAAATGGAATTAAATGATGATCGATGGGGCCTTATTTTTATCTAATTTCAGTAATCTCACATCATAAATGAGAATGTCATTTCATAAAAATTGATCAAATCGATAAATTTCAAAAATTATAAAATTAAAGGACTAAAACTCCAATTTTTAAAATTAAAAAATTAAAAATTAAATTAAAACAAAATAGATAGATCAAAATGTATTTAAGTATTTTTCTAACAAAAGAGTGCATTAACCTACCGATAGGGATGAGAATAGGCTAGGCCGTCCGTCAGGGGCCTATGGCCTGGCCTACTTATGGTCTGACCTGGTCTGGCCTATTTAATAAAAAGGTTAGGCTTAGGCCATTTTTAAAGCCTATTTATTTAAATAGGTCAGACTCAGGCTTATAAAAAAGCCTATTAGACCTGACAGGCCGGCTTAATATATATTTATTATTTATTAATATTATTTAGGCTAAATTACATCCGTTGTCCCTTAACTTAATTTTAGGTAACGTTTTAGTCCTTTATCTTTTTTTTTCTTCTCAATTTAGTCCTTTATTCATAACCATATCAAATAAAGTATGAAAATATGAGTTTATTTGAAGATTTGCGTTACGAATTTGATGAAATTTGTATTATATTGAAAAACATAATTAATTTTATGAGTTTTGATTAATTTTTTTTTTTGAATTTTTGTATAAAAAAGGATAACATTGTTGAAATTTTAAAACATAAAATATCAAATTGTCACTTAAAATTAAAATAAAGGACCAAGTAGGGAAAAAAAAAGATAAAGAACTAAAACGTTACCTGAAATTAAGTTAAGGGACCAATTTAGCCTATTATTTATTATTATTATTATATTAATAATATTATTTCTTATTTTAAATTTTATCAATTAAGCAATTACTCAGTAAGCATTCCACATTCAGTAGTTGTTCTATATTCGGTAGCATTCCATATTTGGTAGTCATTTCATATTTGGTAGCTGTTCAATTAGTCAATCACTAAGTAGTCTTCCATATTTGTTTAAAATGTAATAATGAGTGTGTTTGTTTCAGAAAAAAAAAAATTTATTATTTGACACAAAAAATTATTTTTTAGGGTTTAAAGGATGTTTGTTTCATATTTTTTAAAAATTATTTTAAATATGCTTTTAAATAGGCTTCCAGGCCAGGCCAGACTTTTAAAAAGGCCAGGCCAGGCCGAAAAAAAAGCCTATGATAGATCGTAGGTCAGGCTTAGACTTGAAAAATAAATCGTAGGCCAAACTCAGGCCTTTCAAAGCCTGGCATAGCCTGGCCTATTCCCACCCCTACCTACCGACAACATTCCCGCTACATTTTGGTATTTTCTATTATTTTTATAAAAGTAAAAAAGAATTACTATACTAAAATAAAGGAAATGTTTAATTAACTGGAATAATTTTTTTGATTGTTAAAAAAAATAAAAGGTTTAATTAATTTTAGTACTTATGAAATATATTATATTTTATTTATTCATCACAATCTTATATTTTTTTATAAAAATAAATGAAAAGTTGGCCTCTCTCCTCACTTACAATCTGTTTTTTTTAAATGAATTGATGTTTGAGACAATTAAAAATTTTAATATTATCTTAAACTAATTTTATTGTTAAAAAATAAAATTTAACTAATTAATTAAAAATAAAAATAAGAATAAGTCGACTCGTTAAAACCTTGAGAAAACATTAATACTCTTGAGAAATAAATAAGTATAGAGCAAGACAATTCATAGACAACTAAAATGTAAAGTAATTTATTGGAATCAAATTTTAATTATCCTATAAAAAAAAGGTGAGCATTGAACGATCTCAATCTGTAGAGTTTGTTACATATGATATAAATCACAATGGTTCAATGTCACGTCATTTTAAAAATTAATTAAAATATTAAATTAATATTAATTTAAATTTACAACATATATTTTTCAAACATAATTGCTCCATATAAAATCTGTCGATAGTTATTATTGTTTCATTTGAAATTCATCAGAAAAGTGTTTAAATTCCGTCGCATATCATTCCCAAAAACGTCCATATAAAAGGATTTTTTTAGTAGTGAGTTTTGTCAAAAGGGTATTGATAAATAATATAATATATTCAAATTAGAATAACAAGGTTTTCTTTTGGTATATAAATAACTCATGCTGAAAATAGAACGGTATTTGTTTGATTGGTTGTGACGTAATTGTCACCTGATAATAAAATAAATGACATTTAACAGATAAAAATGTTATATAGGAGTCTTTTAAGATTTCAACTTCTAGCTACTGGTCAACTATTGGTTAACGTAATTATTTGTTAAGTTGATATCAAAATTTTCTCTATATTTTGAAGAGCGGAGCGTTAAAAGAGATCCATCAGGGATTCGATTATCACTCTTAATATAATTTTAATAATTATTAATATAACTTTGACTTTTAAAAAAAGTAAAATATATTATAATAAATTTAGTGAAGAGAGTAAATATTTGTAAAAATATAAAGTAGGAGAGAAAAATTAGATATAATAATATAAAATAAGAGAGAGAAAATAGATATAATTATTGGAACCAAAATGATTTTCCACTTATAGTTTTAATGTTAATATAAGCATTTTATGAGAACAATAAATTTGTCTTAGTGGCTTCATTAAGTATTCAAAAATTAGAAGAAGAATATCAGAGGAAGGTACTAAAGGAAACGACCAGAGGTAAGTCACCAGAGGAAGTGACTAGAGAAAGAGATCAGCGGAACACAAAGTATATATGTATGCCTTTGAATATATGCCTTTAAAAGTAATGTGGCTCTAAAGGTTACGAAGATTGGGTCTGATGTATGAGTCTAATGTTTGAGTCTGATGACTGCCTATGAAGAATGGCTCTGAAACTAAGTTTGAAAGACAACCTCTAAAGACTTTCTGAAAATTGAATTTGAAGCATGCCTCTAAAATTCTTGCATGTCTCTGAGGTGCACAAACTTAACATGCATCTGAAGAGTTCATATCAAGGTATAATTAACTCTGAAGAGATTGTTCAAATCACTAATTCAAAGCTCACAATATGTTGATGAAAATGGTGCAACACAATCCAAATGTTGCTTCTAATAAGCATCTTCTAATGTTGCACTGACTCTTAAGTTTCAACAAGGTGATTTGCCAAATGCCATTAGTTCTAATTCATGTAATTCTGCCTCTGACTATCATTATTCAATAAACCCAATATCTCACTCCAACAAAAAAGTCAATGAATCTGATGGAAAGTCAACAATTGAAACTGAAAGAATTAAGTATAAAAAGAGGACTTATCTGAATCCATTTGAGAACAATCCGAATCCATTCCAGTTCAAATCAAGCAAGAGTATGAAAGAAGATTTGTGTTTTTGAAAACAATCTAAAATAAGATTTGATTTAGATATATAATTGAAGAAAATCTTTGACCAAGTTGAAAAGAACATATGGTCAAGATTTGAAGAAGATATGATGAAAATCTTATCAACAAGAATATATGAATTATTTACAAGAATATTTGATCAAGATTTATCACAAAAAGATATGTATTATTTACAAGAAGATTTGATCAAGATTTATCTACAAGAAGATATGAGTTATTTAAGAGAAGATTTGATCAAGATTTATCTACAAGAAGATAAGAATTATTTCCAAGAAGATTTGATGAAGATTTATCAACAAGAAGATATGGATTATTTACAAGAAGAGTTGATCAGAATCTAGAAGAATATATTAATTATTTACAAGAAGATATAATCAAGAATTGTTTACAAGAATAAACATTCACAAGAAGATACATTTATAATTGCAAATATATGATTCAGATTTTGCAATGACAAAGGAGAAACTCCAACCTATTCTATAAATAGATACTCAAGACTGAATAAAAAAATAAGAGAATTCACAAGAACAAAATTTCATTAGTCATTAACGTTCATAAGGTTAAGGTCTAGAAAAACATTTTCTCAAAAGAAATATTTTTGAAGTGTTTTCTAGTGTAAGAGTAATTGTTACAATTAGCTTGTTATAGGCAAACTAATTTGTTCCAAACTCTTGTATCCCAGACTGATAATGACTTTCGTGTTCCTTAAGCAATATGTAAGTTTTCATGTTGAGTTGGGAATACTTGGCTTGTAGAGTCAATGTGTTTGTGTTCCTAAAAAAATTTATAGGTTTAAGGTTGTTTTGAGAAGATCGATTTGTAGGCCCAGATGTTGTGTAATTAATATTTTTAATTAGTTGATTGAATTCTTCTTAGTAAGGGAACTCCACGTAACTACCAAATTGGTAGTGAACTAGGATAAATTTTTGTGTCACTTTAATTCTGTAATTCTTGTTTTACTTCTGCCTCTGATCACTTAACCCGATTGTTACTACTTTTATTCTAAATAAGTCACAAAATTCGAACTAGTTTTAAATAAATTAGCAAAAATAATTCGACTTAGTCAAAAACAATTCAACTCCCCTTCTCGTGCTTGCACCTTCAATAATAATACAAATTGAGATGAGAGAAAAAAAAAAGAATCAATAGATATTTCTATTTTAATTATTAATTACAAGGGAGAGTAAATAGATATAATAATGCAATAATAATAATAATAATATAGGAGATATAAAGTTAATTTATTTTACAAAAAAGGTTAATTTATTTTACAAAAAGCCAAACTATATTAAAAACGTGAAGCAGATGGTATGTGAAATAAGGTTGACTTTTTATTTCTTTGGAGAATAGAGTTGAGTGATAAAAAAATAGACGATTATATTATTACCTTTAACAAAATACTATAACAATATTAATTATTAATCTTGGTTGTTGAACATTTCTATTGTATAATATGTTTCTAAAATAGTATTGAGATAATTTTGAATTGACTAACAATGAGTTATGTTTTTAAAGATATTTATATCCTCTTATAAAATAAAATATAAGTAAAAATTGATCAATTATACATATTATAAAATAGAGTTGATGTTATTAAATCATAGTTTAATCGATAAATATTAAAATTGTTGGATCGCACATCATATCTTATATTAGAATGCAAAATCGTACAGTTCTATATAAATTGCTGATGAGATTTACCTTTTTATATACATAGATAGTTGATCATAATTAAGACGAATGCTATGAGGCGCAAATGGTATAAATCATATATTTTGAAGTTCAAATATATGTAATAGTACACTTACCACACGAAATATACTCTTCTCTTTCATTTCCCATAGTATTCTAGTAATCTAGTTCCTTCCACAGTTAAAACACAAGATTTCGAAGATTCTCAACAAAAGTAGATAACTATCAAAATAGACAACCAATTACTACCTTCATGTCTTATTATAAATAATCATTATTCTTTTTTATTATAAAAAGTTGGTAGGATTATTAATGTATTTATTTTATATGTCAATGTTCCTAAAATAATTTTGTATTTAAAGTATTTAAATTTATTAAACTTAATTTTTTATATTTTAAGACAAATTATAGTAGTATTAAAAATAATATGTTTTGAAAATAAATAAATAAACACACCTAACATAAATTGAGTGCCCGCATTCCATTTTATGATGGAAGGATATTGGTCTATGTGAGCTCATTGGACCAATCATTTTCATGCAACTCTCTTTGCCGCTTTTATTTCTTAATTACTGCAACTATGATTTTGCTTCCTTTAAGGCTCAAGGTAAAAATGGGGTTGGTATATGCTTTCAAAACCATTTGAATGCTTTCGTATTTGTATAATCCCTATTGATAGTTTCAAACTCTTTCATTGAAGAAGGAAATTCAACATGGATGACAAATGTCAAAACTTATTTTACAAACGTAACTCTAATATATATGCCTTTTCTGCAATTTGTAAATACATATTACACTAAAACTATAAATTAAATCTCTCTTTATAGGCAATTTAGTAAAACAATTTCTCCCAAACACTACGCCAAAAATGACATTTTATAGCGCGTCTTTTATAGCGCTTATTAAATAATAGCGCTGTTGTATGATATTTTAAAAATAACGGAGGATACAACAGCGCTTTTTTGACAAGCGCTGTAAAAAAAGCGCTGTAAAAGACTTTGATGTCACATAATTAAAGGACCTATTAGAGCGCTTTATGGAAAAGCGCTGTAAAAAGGTTTTTAAAAAAAATAAGGAGGTCTTTTACAGCGCTTTTGGACAAGCGCTTTAAAAAGTCTGTAAAAAAGCGCTGTAATAGACTTTCAAAAAATAAAATAAGGAGGTCTTTTACAGCGCTCTTTAAAAAAGCGCTGTAATAGGCTTTTAAAAGTAAAATAAGGAGGTCTTTTACAGCGCTCTTTAAAAAAAGCGCTGTAATAGGCTTTTAAAAAATAAAATAAGAAGGTATTTTACAGCGCTTTTTAAAAAAAGCGCTGTAATAGGCTTTTAAAAAGTAAAATAAAGAGGTCTTTTACAGCGCTCTTTAAAAAAAGCGCTGTAATAGGCTTTTAAAAAATTACTATAAGAAGGTCTTTTACAGCGCTTTTTAAAAAAAGCGATGTAATAGGCTTTTAAAAAATAAGGTCTTTTACAGCGCTTTTTAAAAAAAGCGCTGTAATAGGCTTTTAAAAAATAAAATAAGAAGGTCTTTTACAGCGCTTTTTAACAAAAGCGCTGTAATAGGCTTTTAAAAAATTACTATAAGAAGGTCTTTTACAGCACTTTTAAAAAAAAACGCTGTAATAGGCTTTTAAAAAATAAAATAAGAAGGTCTTTACAGCGCTTTTTAAAAAAAAGCGCTGTAATAGGCTTTTAAAAACTAAAATAAAGAGGTCTTTTACAGCGCTTTTTAAAAAAGCGCTGTAATAGGCTTTTAAAAATAAAAAATAGGTCTTTTACAGCGCTTTTTAAACAAAAGCGCTGTAATAGGCTTTTAAAAAATAAAAGAGGTCTTTACAGCGCTTTTTAAAAAAAGCGCTGTAATAGGCTTTTAAAAAATAAAATATAACAGTAAATCGCTTCAGTTTCCTCTTTATTACATAAACTTCACTACACTTCAGTGTCCTTCTCCTCTTCATTATCCTTCTCATTGCGAACCCTAATGTCCTACGAACCATATTGTTAACCATCTCCATTGCAAATCATCTCCATCTACGAACATTACTACATACTCTTCTCAATGAGAACCCTACTCTGTCCTACGAACCGTTCGTATTTCTGCACATTCTCGCTGTTTCTTCTTAAACGAAACCATAACCTTATGAACTCTACGTATTTCTTCGCACTCTTCAGGTATTGTATTCATTTATTCATTTATTTCTTATATATATATATATATATATATATATATAATGTGTCTGTTAATGCTAATAATCACATTTATTTGATAGTGTTTTACAAGTTTTTCCGAGCTCAAATGGTGCTACAGTGTCGAAGCAAAAATCAAATAAATCACATGGATTCTAATAAAGGTTTGAAATGTTTGGCTTTAAAATTTCATTAACAATCGATCCACAAATATTTATTGACTTATATGTTTTATTTTATAGTGCTCTCGTCAAACTAACAACATAGACTGCAGATACTGTATATTACGATCTATGAAGGAGATTGTTGTTATAATCCCAGAAAGAGATCTAATTGAAATAAAGGAATGCATATTACAACGCTTTTTTTAAAAAGCGCCGTAACCTAATAAAAGTCAGCCACGCCTTGGTAAATACGAGGCGTTCTTGACATCCAAATAAAAAGGAACATGGGCAGCAGCAACGATTCACCCATCGTACAAATGAATAAAGACATCTTTGGAGATGAGTATATTAATACCTCGAAAAGGAGCAATGTACGAACTTCTCGAACATAAGGAGCTGAGTGCTACTGTAATCAGCTTGTACATAAGGTAAAAATATTTTTAATTGCATTATTTTGTAATTAATTAAATGTATTGGTAATTATCTAGTTTAAAATTTTCATTGAAGGTTTTTGTACGAGAAGGTCGTGTGCACAGGAAACTGTCAAATAAATACTCATCTCTGTCTCCGCATAAGATGTCGATGTGGAAACTCGATCCGAGAATGTAAAAACTACATTGTAGATATGTTTTTAGGAAATAAAGAAAGTGATAAATTGTTCTTGGCACATATAATTCAGGGTACGTAATTTTATCTTTTTTAATTGATGAGAATTTAATTTATTAGTTGTCTATAAACAAAATTGCTTAACTAATTTTTTGTTGTTGTAGGGCACATTGGGTGCTATTTGCAATCAATGCGGTCTCTGAAGTGATATACTATTTGGATCCCGTGCACGACGATTACACCAATCACCCCGAAATAAAGACTATGCTCGACACGTAAGTAATATTCATTTATTTCATACATATATATATTTAATATATATTATATATATATATATATAATATTCATGCTCTAATAATCACATTTATTCATTCGATAGTGCCTTAAAAGTTTATCGAGCTCAAAGAGGTGCTAAAGTGTCTAAGCAGAAGTCTAATAACATTACATGGATCTCAATAAAGTGCCCTCGTCAAACAAATAACATCGACTGTGGGTACTACATATTGAGATCATGAAGGAGATTGTTGAGAAGAATAAAACATTATCCTAGAAACGGTACGGTATTTGCATTATATGATTTTCATATATAAATATCTATATATTTGATACTAACTTAATATATTGTTCAATTTTTATATTGCAGTACTTTGCCAATTCCAGTCCATCATATTCTGAGGAAGATCTGATGGAATAGGAAGAATGGTGTCAGTACGTGCTTGACATGAAAATTATTTGATTTTCTGGGAAATAGCTTGCTGCGGCAAGGGATCTGAATATTATATGGTCTAGTGCATATAATGTATATTCTGTTAGTTATTATATGTAAATGATCATAGGACACAATATATGCATATAATGGATCTGTTAGTTATTATATAATGGATCTGAATGTAGGTAATTAGGTTGTAAATTGGTTGTATATATGTATCTGAATGTAGTTACTTAGGTTGTAAATTACAGAGTTACATATATGTTAATAAAATTACAGAGTTCTGATTTATGTTCTACTGATTGTGTGAACTGATTGTCTATAATATGTTTTGTTCTACTGATTGTCTGTAATATGTTCTGTTCTACTGATTGTGAAGTGATTTTGGATACAAAGATAAAAGACAGCGCTTTTTAAAAAAAGTGCATAAAAAGCTAAAAAGCACTTTTCATTTCAAATAATTAATTTACAGCGTTTAAAAAAAAAAAAACACACACATTTTACAACGCTTTTTTTAAAAAGCGCTGTAAAATGTTGTTCTAAAGCGCTTTAATGGTGCACCTTTTATAGCGCTTTCGTGAGAAAGCGCTGTAAAATGTACAAGAAAAGCGCTGTAAAATGCGACCCATAATATGAAATTATGGGTGGGCATTTTACAGCGCTTCTTTGAGAAAGCGCTGTAATATGCACACCATAATGAAATTATGGGTGGGCATTTTACAGCGCTTTTTCGAGAAAGCGCTGTAATATGCACACCCATATATGAAATTATGGGTGGGCATATTACAGCGCTTTTGTGAGAAGCGCTGTAATATGCCCACTCATATATGAGTTATGGGTGTGCATTTTAGAGCGCTTTTTTGAGAAAGCTGTAAAATGCACCCCATAACTCATATAATGGGGTGCATATTACAGCATTTTTTGTGAAGAAGCGCTGTAAAATGTGGATAACAAGCGCCCGTTGTATTTACATGTTTTATAGCGCTTTTTTAAAAGCGCTGTTGTATATTTACAGCGCTCGTTTCCACAGCGCTTATTTTTTTGAAAAAGCGCTGTAAATGGCTTAAAAAAAGCGCTGTAAAATCCGTTTTTTCGCATAGTGCTCGTTTCCACAGCGCTTATTTTTTGAAAAAGCGTTGTAAAGCTTAAAAAAGCACTGTAATATGCGTTTTTTCGCGTAGTGTATATTATATATATATATATATATATTATATATATGTGTGTGTGTGTGTGTGTGTTTATTAAGTATATGTATGAACTTATATTTTTTATTTAATTATACTTTAAGTGAACTTGTTAGCATTATTAACATTTTTAGTTGACAATGGCTAATTTATACAAGTATAATAGTACATTCGTCTCAATATATAAGACTTTGTTGACTAATCACAAATATTAAAATATTAATTATAATATTAAATTTTTTCACTACGCGAAAAATGGTATTTTACAGTGCTTTTTTTAAACCATTTACAACGCTTTTTCAAAAATTAAGCGCTGTAGTATCCAGCGCTGTAAAAAGATACAACAGCGCTCTTTAAAATAAAAAAAAGCGCTGTAATCTCTTTTAAAAACGCGCTGCTTGTTGTATTAGTTTTTATCGG
>PGTU02007686.1:0-15863 GCA_002896215.2 Cicer echinospermum
GATTGTGTTGATTTGTGTTCGTCGTATTCGACGTGTTCTCAATTAAATTTGGATGAAATTTGTTGTGTGTATGGTTGGATTCTGTGGGAGAAATGAATTGATGTATTTTGGTGTGAGTTGTGGATTGGGATCTGATAATAAGTTGAGTTTGTTGTGTGTGGAATTGAAAACCATTAGAGTTAAACAAGTATCAAAAATGGGGAATCTTTAATATTCTCGGTTTACTTAATGTGTGTTTTGGAAAAATCGTTTAAGTAAACGAGCATTAAAATGGGGAATCTCTTAATGTCTACGTTACTAATGTTGCGTGAAACCATTAGAGTTAAACGAGTATAAAAAAAATGGGATCTTTTAAATATCTCGGTTTACTTAAATGAACTTCTTAGAAATGACTTGTCCAAATTTGGTAACAGCTACTGAAACCTTTCAAAAAAATCATGGGATCTCAAGTAGGAGTATTTGATAAAGCTGGTCTTGGTGTTGAATAAACTCAAAAAACAAAATTTTATATAAACTTTTTTGTTCCGGAAAGAAAGAGGATAAATGCAAAGATCAAATGTTCATATTGTAAGAAACTGGACATTTGGAAATTGCTTGCCTACTTTAAGAAAGAGATGAAAAGATTAAGCAAAGGTTTTTTAAAAGGAAGATCGTTCTACAAATAAAGATGAACCAAGTTTTGAAATCTTGCAAAAGGAGAACATTGTTCAGGTTGTCTCAAAACGGAGAACATTCTGGAACAAAAGCAAAACTTTCTCCAGAAAGTCCTGAAAAAAGGAGAACGATCTGGAACTTCTTCAAAATCAGATTAAAACTCCTTAAAAGCCAGATTTGAATTCAATTCAAAGATCAACAATTAAATGCTCCTATTGTCTCAAAAACGGTCATCAGAATAACTTGCCTATTTTAAAAAAAGATCAAGTTTTAAAAAAATCTTCTTAAAGAAGATATACTAACCAATCGAGACCCAAATAAATATGGTACCAAAATCATTTATTAACTTATGATGTATGAACACCATCCAACCAATTAAGAAAGAACATCGATCATGGACAAGGCATGCTCAAAACACATGAATAGAAAGTACGGTGCCTCATCTCATTACAAAAAATTTGGAGTGTCTATAACCTTGGAAACATTAAAGCAATGAGATGAAAAAGAATATTTGGAACAACAAACAACAGAATCTTCCTAGAACCGAGATTGATAAACAACCTTCTGTTTCATTCTCCTCCTAAAAGCTGAGAACGATTAAAGAAAAAATATAAGAGAATGATCAATTTAAGCAATAATGTTCATTCTAGAAGCAATACTAGAACATTATGCAGAAGAGCAAAACATCTTAGAGAAGAGCAAAACATATCTCTATGCTTAATGCTCTTTATGGCTTGATCAACATTAACATGTCTAAACTACGATTTGTGTTTGAACGGAAGTGGACCTTTACGAATGCTTGAGATGAGAATTCATGAATTTGTAGTCTAGACATAGGTGCAGTCAGAACCAATTAAAATTAGTTGCAAAGCAATAATTTACAAAGAGAATTTCTATACGGTTAATGCTTAATTCTAATCTTAAATTACTATGGAATTAGGGGCTACTTTGGAATTAAAGTTCTGTCACTAAGACATTAGGGCAAGAATAATAAAGAGAGATTCGTAATAATTCAATTAAAAGAATTCAATAACTAGGATCAAAATTAGACACCAAGGTTGGATTCGAAGTGAAACTCATCCCTGACATTTTTCTTCAATTTATAAAGGATCAATTTTACTTATGTTGTCAATTTTAAATATATTCAATCAACTTGAGAACCTTTTGTTCAATTTTAGTAACTAAATATAATTCAATGTAAAACACAATCCTTGAGTTCGCACTCGGTACTACCGTTTTTATTATTACTTGCAACGATTCAGTACACTTGTTGAAACGCTATCAAGCTTTGGCGCCGGTTGCCGGGGATTGTCATATCACTATTGAATTTAATTTATTTACTTAATTGAAATTTTCTGCTCTTCATTAAATTTTTTATTTTTATTTTATTTTGTTTGAACTTGCTAATGTCATGTCTAGTGGCTGTCTCTCTTGTTTGAGATAATTATTCGCTGTAGAGCATAGAAGATTATAATGATGATATTCTACACAGATTATATGAAGAGTGTGATACTGTACTCATATCGGGTATATGTGCATGATTGAGGGCAAATCTTGAAGCTATACATTTTAAAATATCACCCTCAGATCCCTCCAATGCAGCCTCTTAGGTGTGACTTTTGCGGTAAAGCACATCAGAATGGAAATTTTGCTGATGACCTTGCCGAACTAGTAGAATATGAAGGATTTTTTTTTGAAAAGTCATAGAAAACGACGAGCGTTACATTAAAAAGATCTAATTGGAAAAATTCTACCTCCTAAAATTCTATCCAAAGAATCAAATGACAAAGACTTTTACATTACAAACGTTTTGGTTGATTTATGAAGAAATACATGGTTCAATTGAAAGATTTGAAAGTCAATGTGAGAGGTTATTTGAGCAGTGTTATGGAGGAGAATTGAAGATTGATAATAATATCATTTTGTGGTAGAAGAAGATAAGCAAGAGGGAAAAGACGAACGAGGAAATAAAAAGAAGAGATTGATAAAGTTCAAGTCTTCATCTATACCTTGTTCATCAATGCAATTGAGAAGGACATGGAGCAACATATATGCCACCTTGACAGTATTGAGACGTCAAGCTCAGACACTAAACGAGCGCTTATTGGGAGGCAACCCAATTATATTAATCCTTTGCACCGTATTATTTATTGCATTTCAGATTATTTACTCCATTTAGTCCAATTTTAGTCGCTAATTGCTAGTTCTCTTAGTTTTGATGTTTGGTATGAGCAAGGAATCAAAAAGATTCGTTGAGAAGCGATTGTACAGCTCAATGCAAAAAAGCGCACCCAGTGAGCCAAGCGCGCCTGAAGTTGGCTTTTTCCAGGTGTTGCTACTGTCAACGCGCGCCTGAAGCGCGCCCAAGCGCACCTAAAGCGCCTTTTTCCAGGTAATTATCACTTGGAGTTAGTAGAAAAAATCTTGTCTGATAAATTCTAAGTTTGGGGTTGCTCATGGGATAACAACTTTTAAGTTTGCGGTTGGTGGATCTCAAAAAATAAATATAAAAAGTAAAAATAAAAAGAAGAAAAAGATAAAAGAAGAAGAAAGAAGGAAAAAAAATCAATTTGTGTGCTTTGTAAATTAATATATTCTTTCTTTTGTCAAGTATGAGAATCTCCATAATGAAAAGTGAAAAAAAATGTAGAATTAGTGGAAATGTATGCCTAACTCCAAGTGGTAAAGCCTACTATCCTAAAATGTCCTACCCTTACTAAAAGCCTCATTACAACCGAAAGTCTCTCAAATGTATGGATTTACTGCATTGGTGATTGCTAATTAATTTTTCAAGCCTATGGTAGCGTATGCATGTTCTAGGATTTGAGTGATAAATTCATAACCCTTTCTAACACACTTGAGAGAAATTTTGGTGAGATTGTGTGAAGGAGAGTTGAATTTGATGAATGAATGCAAGGTGCACAAATCTTGTTGTCTTTTTTTTTAAAACAACCATAAGCATGATGAATATTTGCAGTAGCAAGAACTTTGAAAATTGAGTTTGATTTATTGAGAATTGAATTAAGTGTGCATTTAACTGGACAATCTGAAATTAATTTGTTGCTTGGGACAACAATAGATTAAGTTGGTTTGATTGTTTGATGACTCTTCATCATATGCATATTTTCCATATTTTAGTCTTATTTATCCTCAATCATTAGTTAAATTAGGATTTATTTGATATATTTTGTGATTTTTTGTTCTTTGAGTTAATAAATGTTGTGTTTTATTTCAGTGATTAAGTAGGAATTTTTCGTAATTTTACATTGCGTTGTGTTTTGGATGCAATGCTGAATTTTGGTGAAAATCACATGAAATATTAAGAGTATTCAGCCATTATCTGAAGTTTTAGATGTTAATTGGAGTCAAACAAGTGCAAATGAAAGCTAAAATCCATAGCTACAACTTCATGAAGACACCAGAACCAAATTTCAGACTCTCCAGAGGAGAACAATGCAATATACGCCGACATCATTTTTCTAACAAATCTCCTCTTTATATCCTTTAAAATTATATTAGACATGTTTATGACATTCATCTTATTTTTTGTGCTCCCTAATGCGCTCATCTCTCTAGTTTTAAAAATAAAAATAGATCTATTTTTTTACTAGTAAGCATGATCTTGTTCACATTCATCTTATCTTACTTTGTTTTGGAATGTTGAAGGATATCAATTTCAAAATATTCAAGGGGAGTTTTAGAAATATTAGTTTCTTATAAAACTGGGGTCTAGTCATTTTTTTCTATGTGTAGTATACATTTCCTTTGTATTCTCCGACATTTTTGTTTGACAAAAGGAAAGAATTATTTTAGATTTTATGTTGGTTCAAATCTGAAGCATAATTCTGAAGGGGAGCTTTTAAGCTCTTTATTGATTAAAATTAGAATCAAATTTAAAATCTAATTAACATGTTTTGTCATATTCAAAAAAGGGGGAGATTGTTGAGACAAAATCTCAATTAATATTTTGATGGAAAATAAACAAATTTAATTAAAAATGTTAATTATGATTCTAAGTATTTTGGTATTACATGTGTGTTTGAGTGTATTAATCAAAGATAGAAACAAGCAAAAGCAAATAAATTAGAATAAAACTGAACAGATAAGAAACAAGAAATTCTGGACAAAACAATAATGATGCTTCAGTTCAAGAATGATCGTCACAGCTCCAAACAATCAATCTCCATTAGTTCAAAGAAGATTAATGCTCTGAATTTCATGTTAAATGTTATCAGTACTTGACAAGGAACAAGTAGGAAACATTCTAGTCAAAGAAGAACATTCAAATCAAAAAGAGAAGATCACATATTAGCAAGACCAAACAGATCTGAACATTCTGGACAACATTCTGATCAATCTGGACAACAGTGTATATCAGTCTCCGGATTGATTATCAATCTCCGTTTCTGCAGAAAGTCAGTATCAATCTCCATTATTCTGCAGAAGTTCGTCATCATTCTCCAAGCGTTTTGGCATAATCAAATCTCAGATCAAGCAATATCATCGACAAATATATAGAGGTATAAGGATCATTAAACACAAGATAAATCTGGAGAACAAATAAACCAACCCAGTCACACAAAGTTCAAATTTATGTTCAAAGGCTGGAATATTTTTATTCAAATATATTGATTTTGGTCAAATCTAAGCAGAGCACTACCAACAACTTTTATTGATCATTATTAAATGCTCGAAAAGCCTATAATGGAAGGCCCAATGCTCAATAAAAAAATCAGAGCTTCAAGTACCAACAATTCATCACTCATTTCAATCATACTTGAATTTCTCTCGCTCACATACTTTGAATCAATTCTATTTTCCCATTCAATTCCTAGAATCAATTCTCTGTATTTCTCTTTCAAAGAATCGGAAATCAAAACAAGTGTTGAAGCCTTCTCAGATTCTAACAAACCAATCTTATCATTATTGTAAAACTCAAACTATAAGAGTTTAATATAGTTTGAGTAGATTTTAAGAAATCCTATCAAAGTTGATAGGTGACTTGATTGAACCCCCTTTCTGGGTGGAAAGTTTTAACTTTGTAGCAGATCAAGGTTTATCTCAACTAGGTGCTGTAGTAAACCAGGAGTTCTTTGTTTTTAAACACTTAGTGGAAAATCTCACGGTTGTGAGGAACTGACGTAATCTAGGTTGGGTGAAGTAGGATATATCGTTGTGTGGTATCTCACCTTATCTATTTAACTTTCAGTCTAATTGATTATCAGTTAATACATAAATGAATTACTGATTGTAACAACCAAGAACTTCTCTGTTTTTGGTTAAAAACCAAGACCTTTTCCGTTTTCTGTTTTCACAACCAAGATCAATCTTGAGTTATTTTCTTACGATTTTAACAGGAATTTTTTTAAAAAAGGTGAATTTACAATTCAAACATTCCTTCTTGTAAATTGACATTGCTACTTAATGGGAGTTATCCCACATATGTAAACTATATATATGCGAAAATATAGTATTTATATACTTGAAAGCTAATATGAAAGTTTTTCTAATGCGGTACTTTAACAATTTTTAAATTCACATATTAAATACTCTCTATGTTCCAACCTTCTCTTTTTGAATTAAAAAATAAAAGTATTTTTGAAGTAGCGTCAAACGCTTCTATAAGATTAGTGCATAAGTAGAGATGTCTTCCGACTAAACATTTGCATAATAAGTAAGATTCAAATTCAATAAGGGTGACTCATAGTCTTTAACTCTATCTCTGAATCAATCCACACACAATCTTTGCATAGGGTGTGCATAATGGTCCCGAAACGTATACTCCCGTTATAGTTAACGCCTTAGGAATTCTGTCTCAAAATTCCATAGGAAACGACCCTTCAACATTCACATAGGTGAGTCTAAGTATATATCTCATTAAAGAGTTTCTATTACCTTAACATTTCATCGCGTCAGGAATCATACTTCTCTAATGAAAATAGTTATATCACTTTACGACTTGTTATTATCCATTGAACTTCATCCTTGAGATCTCCAGCTTTTTAGGTCGGGTTACCATCAAGAGTGATTCATTGATCTATAGGCAATAGTCTCATCCTTTTGGATGTGTTTAAGTTTATATCTCTAGCTAGTTCTTTTGTCAAAGAATCTATGCAAAACTATAAAACTAGCAAATACACATAAGGTACGATACCTATCAGAACATCACTTATACCCCTTGAGGTATTCTTGGCAGACACCTACGCATAAGTGTTGCTCCAAGAATGATATGCCCCAATGGTCGCGTCAAAATGATGAAACATGGACCCACCAACAAAAGTCAACTGTCAAGGTATGTCATAGACACACTCATGCTAAAATCAAATAAGTACAACCACAAAAAAAAGAGGCACTAAGACCTTAATACAACAAAAAACCCTAATCTATTCAACCACTAATAACTATAGAACCAAGGGTGACCTCCACACACCACACAAGTCCCCTATAACACAATATATCTCCTCAAAGTAACTTCCTTTCCTCAATCAGCCAAAGAGGGATCAATCTCCTCAGAGGCCAGGTCCGCCCATGAGATAGGTCGTTTAGTAGCGTTGAAATCTTAAAACAACTATCTACCTCAAAGACAGTCGGTAGAGGATCACTCATCGAAAAAGAAGCCCTGACTCGGCTCAAGATGACACCAACCAAGGTACTGGTGGTCTATCAATGAAGCCCCTAGATTCTTCGACCAGCCTAAACGGTTCTGCAATGTGTTCTTTTTCAGCATCACCCCTTTTACCCATCTCATCATCCCTCGGTCCAAACATTGTGCGTCGTGCTCCTACGGTGGGAGTCACCACACCCATAGTGGCCTTTGTTTAATTTATATGTACCGTCTCTCACAAACCATAACTACTTACCGAGAGTGCAAACCTCTCACCGGCTAGCACGATTTACTATGGTAGTCTCTCACAAACTAGCACAACTCTATAATCCTCTTAAGGATAAGATTTAGCACAACACTAGAACAACCCTACGGCCCATCATGACCACCACAAACTATAAAATGCATAACATACTCTGACTCTTCACATCAATTATATGCCAATGCATCTATTAAAGACTCTAATTTAATACTCATTAAACTCTAATAATTGTCAACACTTTTTTCACAGAGCATACTCAAGACATATGATCATCAATAAAAGTCATAACATGTAATCAACAACATATTATCAATCATGAATATAATGACATCAACATTATCTAAACACATATATTCAAATCAGTCACACATATAATGTGTTTATATGCGAGCTAAAAAATTTGGAAGGATCCTTTATCTTGGTAGTTTCCTTAATAAGTAGCGTTATCTCAACCAAGCACAACTAAACTATCACTTGTACTAAAACCATCAAATCCAATAATACCAATTTAGTAAAAAATAGACCCCTTAGACCTTAACTACCTCACATCCATTTAACAATCTTAATCCTCTTAGATTATATTTTCTAAATTTTTGAAAAAATCACATAACAAATATTATTGTTATTATATTACTTTTTACAATATACACTTACAATTCATTTTTTAAACGACAAACATAAGTAACTTTTAAATATTTAAATTTGATCACAACTCTAAAACTTTTAATACTAAAATATTTTTATAACTCAATATAAAGAAATCATCACAAGTCTATACTCCAAATATTTTCTAAACCTAAACTCGATGATTTTCTCCACTATTATAAAAATAAAATATTTGACACTTCAATGATTAACGTTTTTTTAAAAATATGTTCTCAAAAATTTCAAATATCAAATTGTTAAGTTTAAGTCTCAAAATAGAACATTTTCTCATCTCTTGATTTTCTTCAAAATTCACACAATCATAAAACTCTATATTTTGTTCTTAGCTAAATCATAACAACTAAATTTCAAACACCACTTATTTATTTATTTATTTATTTTATTTTCTCAAAAGAAAATGACCATGAACTTTTTGTTTTCTTTCCTTTCTCCAAAAATTTCACACAAACAACATAAATATTTCAGATCTCTCCACCACTAACCTTATGTTAACGGTCTGATTCTTTTTTCGAGACTCAATGAGATAATTAAATAAACAATATAATATAATAAAGTATTTTCTCTCAAGATTACGTAATTGAAATTCAATTTTCGATTTACATACTTCAAATTCAAATTTCAATTTTTCAAACTAAAGGACCTAAAATCAATTTGAAAATGCAAGTTCACTTCAAAGCTTCTGATTTCACAATTTTGAAAACCAACATACTTTTGTTCAAAAACACTACATAAACATAACTAAAATTTTCATTATTGTAATAACTACAATTCTATTGATAAATTTTTAACTCTGGTTGAAACTCATTTTATTAAAAACAACTCATTATATTACTCAAAAACATTCTAAAGTTAATTTTTTTTTCTCTATATTTTTTTTGACAAAAATATTTAAAATATTTTCCTTCAATATAAAAAAAATAAGCACATCATAAACATAAACAATAACAATATTAACAGTAATTATCTCTCCATTTTCAATTAACAACGAAAGCAAAATTCAAAACATACCCCACAAGGCCATAGTTTTCTCCAATAAGTAGGGGATATTTTGTCTCTCTTTTACAATCTTACCAACACCTTCACAAATCAAAAGATTTTTAAGTAGAAAAATTGAAAACCCCACCATACCAACGACACTACATCACGACTAAAGGAAAAGAGGGAGAAAGTTTAGGATCATTTAAAATCTAACTACATTAACACTAGGCAAAGAGATTTTAAGTTAAATAACTTCAAAGAGTTAACCCCCTCCAAGTCTTCACACTATCCATTTCAACCCAAAAAGAGAGTAAGTGAAAGATTCGATTTACCAACCAACAATCTAAAATAAAAAAAATAAAATAAAATAAAATAAAAAGAGAGAAATAGGGAGAGGAGAAACATAAAATGAAGAAAGAGGGAGGGCGAGTGGTTTTTGTGAAGAAAGAGAAGGAAAATGACTTAATGAAATAGAGAGGGTAAGGTCATGGTTTTGACAAGCCAAAGGAGATATTTTCTCTCTCAAATTGTCATTTTTTTTTTCTCAAAGCCATGCCTAAAAAATAAATGTCTAGTTACACTATTAACTAGTTTAGTTTGCTAAAAAAAAACATCATAAACTTGACATAAAATTAATTATGGTTCTAATCATGTTTCATTTAAAAAAAATAACTAGAAGTATCTATTCTTGTTACAACTCACTTGAAATATGAATTATCGGTAACATGTGACATCTTAAAATTTATGTCGATCATAAATTATCCGTAATTTATTTAAATTATTCTCGATGAATAATTTTTATCGGGTCTTCAAAATATACTTTGATACTTAATTTCATAAAATAAAAAAATTGTTGATAGTCTAAGTAGCGCGTTTTAGTACAAATACAACAAAATTACAGAAATTAGAGTTTTAAAAAATTATGAATCTTACAGTAACTCTCTAAATGTGATGTGCTTATGATGTATTTATCATCTCTTACCATTGTAATAATGGTTCTCAATTTTTGCAATAGTTGTGCTACTATCGCAGTGGATCAGCACAACTGTTATTGATTTTCCCAAATAGGGATCTCAACTAATAAATATCTCAACCAACTCGTTTCTTCACTAGCGGTTGCTATACTATCATTTCAGACTCAATAATGGGTTGAACCAATATCATCTGTTTCTTGATTGAAAGATATTGTTCTTCCAATTATGCTAAATATATAGTCACTATTGTTTGGAGTCATTTGATAAAATGTTCTAATTATCATCAATGTATCCTTTAAGGACAATATGAAATCTTTGATAATGTAATTGAGATTAAATTATCCTTTTAAGGAATCTCATAGCACTTTTAATAATGTTCAATGTACTATACTAGGTCTATTGGTAAACCTGCACAATAGTCTCACGACATGGTAATGTGATGTCTAGTACAGTTTAGTGGCATCTTGAGGTGTCAATGATGCTCACATATTCAATTTATCTATCGCCCTACTAGTCTTTTGAAAAGTTTAACACGTTGATCATATGGTTTGAATTTAGGTTTATAGTCAAATTAATTGTATTTCTTTAAGATCTTTCGAACATAGTGAGATTGATCCAAATAAATTCTCTTTTTTGATATAGTAATCTTGATTCCAACGATCACACTCACTTCTCTGAAGTCTTTCATACAAATTTGTTACGCAACAACGATTTCACAATATTTATAGTAAGAATGTTTTGAACCAAATATGAGTATGTCATCTACATAGAGACGGACATAGAGACATAGTGATAGTGCAAATGCTATTTTGATATTTGTAATAAATACATTTGTCACTTCATTCACTTTAAACTCATTCAATATAATAAGTTTATCAAACTTTCATGCCACTACTTAGGATCTTGTTTAAGACCATACAAAGACTTATCTAATTTATAGACCTTGTTTCTAGTCCATCAATCACACAACCTTCAGTTTTCTCCATATAGATTTCTTCTTCCAAGTCACCATAATAAAAAAAAAAACAGTTTTGAGATCCTTTTGGTATACCACAAAAGTTATGAATTGCATCAAGGGAATTAGTACCATAATGGATATTATTCTAGTGTCCGATGAAAAAATGATGTCGAAGAAAATTATATTTTCTCTTTGCCTAAAATTTTTGGCTACAAGGCAAGCCTCGTATTTATCAACAGTTCCATCAGGTTTTAGTTTCTTTTACAAAATACATTTACAACCTATTGGTTTGCACTAGAAGGCAAGTATACTACATACCAGGTCATGTTAGACTTAGAGAAAATCCATCTCATCCTTATAGCTTCTTTCCACATATCTGCATCCAAAGATGGCAAGCTTCTTGAAGATTTATAGAATCCTCTTTGATTATATAGGTCATATAATAAAGTCATAATCATTAGCAACTCTTGCTATTTTACATCTTCGAGATTTTTTTCTTTTTGTTTGTTGCTTTTAGTGGTCCTAATCACGAGAACATGACTTGTTCCAGTGCCCTCACTATTTATTGATTTGAAAATGAATCTATATTTCATAAAACCAATTATCACTTTAGCATTTAGGTCATAAAACCTATACGCTTTGCTGTTTACTAGATACCCAATGAATGGCACATTCATAGGCTTTACTTGCAAGTTTAACTCGGTTGGGATCAAGAATTCTGACATAAGCCAAAAACAACCCTAAGTTCAAAGATAAGACAAGTTGAGTTGTCTTTTCTTCAAAGTTTCATAAGGAGATGTTGATTTTAGTTTCTAGAACTCTATTCAAAACATAGAAACAATCAACAAAATTTCCCTCAGCTATGAAATGTAGTGTTAGAGTTAAGCATAATAACAAATCTAGTTCAATAAGAGTTTTATTCTTTTTCAGCTTACAATATTTCAGCGTGAAGAGTGTTTGATGTATAATTTCATCCAATTTAAAAAGTTATTAGAGAAACTAGAGTCATACTTAGTTCCTCTATCACTACGAGATCTCTTAATCTTTTTATTGATTTGATTTTTATTTGCAGTTACAAAGATCTTATACATGTCAAGAGTTTCACTTTATATTTTATAGAATACACAAAGGTATAGGAAGAACAATAGTCAATAAAGTGATACAATAATATTTCTATTTTTAGTAAAGTCCCATCAATTTCACATATATTAGAGATGTATATTAAATCTAAAGACTCATATTCTTTAACTACCGATTTATGTAAATTCTTTGTTATTTTAACTTGACTACAAAAATCACATTTTTTGAATCATTTTTAAAGATAACTTTAAAAATAAAAATAAGTTAATTAAATTTGTATATGTATCAAAGGTTTAGTTGTTTCCAAAATACTTTCAAATTCTCTCACAAAATAAAGGAACATGTCACTTGAAACCCGATCACTAAACTTGGCACTTCAGACTCGATCAACTATAATATAACTATTTTTACCAAGATAAAAGACAACTGATTAGCTCAATATAATTGATAATTAAATGCCGATTTAAGAGAGATTTTTCTTCTAATCCACTATACAAATAGTAAAGCAAATGAATATATATTTAAACCAATCTTATATCAAAATCCCCTAAAATTTCATAGCCACAATTAGCACATTATTTTCTCATTATTTATCACTTTCTATCGCATCACTATATATTAACCATTATATTCTTTCTATTTAATCTCTCTCAAGGATATCTAGAGGTGTTTGGACCAAATACCAATCATTTTAATAGTAAAGAAATGGACACGAATGATCATAATCTTATTAAGAGATAGCACTATTTCCAAATTCACAACACTAGTTTTTGTCATGAACTAATATGATAAAAGTATAAAGTTACCCGTGAGGAAAGCTCTGCCGTAATGATCGACTCCATGGAAGGGTTACAGGAAGTATATTATAAGAGTTTGGTTTTTGAATAAAATCTAAAAACACTACTTTATATAGAGGGAAAAAATAAAGCATAATTGCTTAACAAAAGTATAAGGAGACAAGAACCTTATAAGAGATCACCACATGCATCCTAGTACCTTCATGGATTGAGTTGCTCCTACTACCAACCTACTGTGGTGGTTATCGCCAAACCTCTTTTGATCCAGCTTACCGAACCTCTATTAGATTTAAGCATTGTATTAATCATTGTCTTTCTACTGGTTATATGAAGCTTTTATCATTTAAATGTTTGTTAGTTGTTTCTGGAAACCACTAGAATGTCTTCTTTCAGAATTATAGACTTGAAAAAGCTATTCAATGATTGAAAATTTTTAATGTACAACCTTTAACCATTTTTAAATTCACACATAAACATAGTCTCTATGTTCAATAATTCTCTACCGATAATCTCTATAAAAATTTGGACAAACTGCAACCTAGTGCTCCAAGGATACTTATTAAGAAAAAAAAAATAGAGATATTCAAATAGAAATGTACTGATAGTTCTATTTTAACTCTTTGGATGTTTTAAATTTGTTGTTTTCAATGAATAACTTCCATTTTTTATTCTTTAAAAATTTCTCTAAGGACACTTATATATTAGCAACACCCTAAAGATCTTATGCAACATGAATATGCCATTTTGGAAAGTTGAGCTCTGTAACCCTCTATAAGCTTTATCCCCTCTTCTCTCCCCATATATGATCTGTTGTTAGTAAAGTTGGTGCATGAGAACTTGATCGATTTTATGCTATTGATTGAACAACTTTTTAAAGTTTATTTGAAGATTTAATTGAAGATGGTTTGAGATTTATGATATCATTCTTTGAAGGTTTTATTGTTGATTAGCCATTATTTTCTTTAGTGATATATTCACTATTATTTCATTCTTTTTAGCTATTGTTGGCTTTTTTTTATATGCTTCTACTATATGGTAGTAAAACAAAGATCATTCTCTTTGTTCTTCTACCTTATGGTAGTTAGATATCTCTCATTTTTTGTGTGTTTCCATCTTATGTAGTTAAGCTTTGTTAGCTAAAGTTGGTATTTGAAGATCCAAAGTTGCGATTCTTGATTCAGTTATAGTAAGTATCATAGAGTCATCAAAAGAGTTTCAAAGAGCTCAAGAGTGGACAGAAGATTTCGACAAGAGTTATGCAATTCGACCGCTACTACTTTCTATGTCAACCTTTTTATTTAGCCGATGTGATTACGACTTGTATTTTTTTTTTTCTTCCTAAATTGGTTACATTGTACTCTCTTTTTTCTTGAGTTGTATTGTTCTTCTCCAATTGAAAATAACTACATGCGTTAGAATTGTTTTAAGATAGATAGAATGTATGATTAGCCGAAAGATAATTATGTTAGTTATTTTAAGAACAATTTAAAAAACCGTGAACTACTTTAATTGTATAACTATTATAACTATTCATATTATCAATTTCAAATTCTATATTTCTCTCAATTATTTCTTCTTCCTTATACTCAACCATTCTTCTTAACACTAATTGCTATGATTTTGGGATTTTAGACATTGAACCCTTATTTGATTTAATTGGAATTTGTGATTTGTGAAGGTGCTTGAGTTGGCTGGAAATGCGCACGTCATAACAAAAAGAATAGGACAATCCTAGGCATGTTTTGTTGGCTGTGAGGAATGATGAAGAGCTTGGAAAATTGCTCGCTGGCGTTACAGTTGGTCATGGACTCATGGTAGTGATCTTCCTAACATTTACCCAGAGCTTGCAAGTTCTCCAGATCTTGTTCTTCTTAACATTAACCCAAATCTTGCAAGTTCTCCAGATCTTGTGTGTGTGATATGTGATTTGTTTTGAGCTTGTAGATTTATGATTTATATTTTTAAATTAAGGACTTTAATTTTAGAGTTTTGATTTTTTTTTTCTTCGTTTTAGGAATAAGATCTTATTAATAAGGTGAGAAGAAGACAGTTTTATTATTATTTATTTAAAAAAAAAAAAATATAATTTATCAAAAAATGCGATGTGATTTGACATACAATTTTAAAATAAAAAACTAAAGGATCATTAGTATTACAATTTAAACATAAATGACGTATTGAGAACAATATAAACTCAACTTTTAACACTTATTCATAGTGAATAAGACAATCTTAAACAATAATACATAAATAAATAAAAGAAAGATAAATTAATTTTTTTATAGAAGTATTTATTCCACATATATTTTTTTTTTATTGATTTTGATAAATGTTTTCTCAAATATCCTTTGATGAAATGACTTTATTATTTGATATTATAAAAATTAAAAGACTAATATTCTATTTTGTAAATTTAAGCGACTAAATTATCAATTTCACTACTTTCAAAAATTAAATTGATTAGTTTCTTAAAAAATATTTTTTTAGAAAGTTGGACATATCTAAGTAGAGATAAAAATGATTATTCAAGAGTACAAAAAGTATTATTCTCTACCTAATTCGTTAAATAAAAATAATATATGAACCATATCAATATCTACCGGATGTCCACTTAAAAGATATTTGTCAAGTTTTTAAGTATTTACAAGTATTAGTGGATATCATCTTTTAAATAAAAATAAAAATCATTTATGTACAATTTTTTGTTGTTGCATAATTATGTACAATTTTCTCCCTATTTTTGCCAATATAAAAGATAATAACACATAAAAACATCAAAATGCATTAACACATATATAAAATATATAATAAAGTTCCATCACAAAAACTAACAATACATTAATATATAAACAAAACCTATTACAACATATAAATTTTATTAATTTACTAT
>PGTU02007690.1:0-21930 GCA_002896215.2 Cicer echinospermum
AAAAACATCACATTATATAGTAAAAATCAAAAAAGAAAATCAAGTACACTCAATGCTAACATCAAATCATCTCAAATTATTATCACACATAATACATATTAATCACAACAAATAATCACAAGAAAATGCAATGCTATGCATGAGCTTAACTCCTACTTCACATGTGGTACATTCTAACTCTGAATACTTGTTAGGAGCTTGACTATGCCACCATCCCGCGTGGACGGACAATTCAAATTGCCTGTCCTCAGAGAGTCCTCAACTCAACCGAACACATATACTGACAATCGAGGTAAACGTGTGTTTCATGGTAGCTTCCGACATTGGAGTGCTACTCCAAGTCACCTGAGAATTCCCCACCGTACCTCCAATGTCTAACAATATTTCCTTAAGCTCAATAGTAACCACCACGATCAGGTCATTCATTGTACCTCCCGAAAATCACTAGGCTTCGTCAGCTTACTACCTATATGATGGACAAAATAATATTCACTCACAAATTCTCAATATTTCTCCCTCGCTGCTATAACTCCATTAAGATCGCCATCTCAAACACAAATTGAATCAAAATTATTTCACCAACTATGTTACTTCAATATTCTCATCACAAATTCACAATATCACTATCATTAATCATATATCATCACAGAAAACTCATCACAATTTCTATAGAATCACTAGCATAATCAAACATCATTAATATTATTCACTAAACTTATACAAATTTATATCAGAATCACACATCATCATCAATTAAACTTACATTATACACTGCTATTCACATAAACTAATTTAATCAAACATGTCACCAAATTCATTGAAATCAAAGATTCACAATATATATCAAATATCACAATAATAGTCAATATATCACAATAATGTTAAATATCTCCATAATATCCAAATATCACACATTAAC
Organism: Cicer echinospermum; assembly: GCA_002896215.2. NCBI lineage: Eukaryota > Viridiplantae > Streptophyta > Magnoliopsida > Fabales > Fabaceae > Cicer > Cicer echinospermum. The sequence goes on from PGTU02007690.1 coordinate 920, forward strand.
GAAATTAAACAATCAACACTAAATATTTCTATTCCAAATTTTAATCTCGACAATTCCATTTGTATATAATTAATTATCATCAAAGGCTACTGCCGTACGTAGCGAGCCCCAGATGAATCGATTAATCGCGTTTTATGGGTAAACGTTAAAAATAAAATATGAGAAGATACTCTAAAAACTAAATTCGAAATTCGGTCAAGGAAAATTACCATAATCAGAAGAAAAAAATCAGTGGATAATATAGTCACTTTCACACAGTCTTTTGGCGTTGGTTTCACTTAAATCGGACTTACGTGAACGAGATACGGTGGCACAAAATAACGAATTCTACAAACGAAGAAGTCGGGTATTTAGAGAGAAATTGAGGTTGTTAACATTCTGGAAAATTATGTTTAATAGACTAGTTAAATGAATGAAATAACATACTCAGATTTGGGCGAAAATGGAGAAAGTTTTCTGGAAAGTTATCGATCACCGGTGCCAAACGATAGGTTGTTCTTTTGTTTCCACTTTGGTTGTTGTCGATCACCGTCCAAAGTTTTCTGGAAAGTTACGATCACCGTCAATGCCCTTTTTTGTTGTTGTTTTATTTTATAACAATTAGTTCGCACATGTAAAAACTCTATGGTCCCTTTATTTATTTTTAAATAAAACCAATAAATTAATAAAACTATGTATTTACTTTAGTTTACATAATTAATTACTAAATATGCTAAATATTTCCAAACTAAAATTTTATAAAATAAAGTAATAAATCGTTTAAAATATATTAAAAATCAAAACCTTCATATTCAAAATTAATCACCCTAATGATACTTTTTTTCTTTCTAATAGTCACATTAAAATACTATCATAATTAGAGAATATTCAAAATTATAAAATATTAAAATACTATTAAATACTAAATCATACTAAATATATATATATAATCACAATATCATAATAAGTATATAAAAATAAAGAAAATCAAACACAATATTACCACTATCTCAAGATAATTATTTATAAACTAAATAATTAAATAAAATATATTTAGAATTAAAGAAATATAATTAAGTACACATTTAATAATAGTCAAACGCATAAAAGAATGATATATTAATTGGGTGTGCATATATACACGTAAAATTGTATACAATCTTTTTCTTTAAAATATATATTACACTAAATACTATTATTTTTTAAAAAAATATATCAAATAATAAAATATAATATTTATGATTTATATCGCTCATGTAATCTAGTATATATAAAACTAACACTTCATAAAAATCACTTATATAACGGAAATTAATCACAAAGTTTATTAACATATATTTATTTTATAATAATTTTAACATCAAATTAATTATTTAAAATCCTATTTAATTAATAAAATAATTTATCATAAAATTTAGGGTGTTACACTAGCGATCTCTAGTACTCAAGAATTACTATTATTATTAATATGAATTTCCTAATTTTTCAAAATTACTAAGTTTCTAAATTGGTTTCATTAACAAGATCCAAACTTTAATAATCATTTCACAACCCCAAAGCAAGGTCCATCAATCAATAATTAGTATTAACTCGATTAAATTAATAATTTTGTCTAGAAACACAAGACACAATTCTAATCAAAAGGTAATCAACTTTATCTTTTCAACAATTCAAATTAACTCAAATTTCAACAAATAATTTCATGGTCTATTTAGTCACTTATATAGGAATTTAAAATCCACAACGCAATGAGTAAGCAAACATTAAATAGTTAATTAGTAAGTTCATAAATATGTATAATTATACAAAAATGTAGCACATAACACAATAATATAACAAGGAAATAAAGCTTATTAGTGAAAATAGTTAACACACAAGAAAACACAACTAACACGACTGCCATTTGACTAACACTCAACCTCATTGGACAAAACTTGCTCTGATACACTAATGTGACACCCTGAACCCCCAAAATAACATATATAATAATTTTATATAGATTTATTTAGGAAATTCATTGCGGATAAGAAAATTTGTTTCTAAGGAAATAAAAAAATTTATAACTAATTTTGGATATCACATTTCTCAATTTAATTCCAAACACTTAGTAGTAAGGTTTTCAAACAAAAAAAAAGTCATTTCTAATTAAATAACAAAAATAAAATTTACAACAATTAATTTCTGGTATCATCTATTAGAACGTGATTTCTTCCAAACTAGAATTCAAGACTCATTAGCCTGTAATAACTACGATTTCGCAAACGCAGGGCCAAACCAGTAAAACAAAAACAACGAAGGACGTGAGTTTCAAAATCATGTTAATAGTATAATATAAGTATGAAGAACACACAAATAATAATAATAGACTGTATCATAATCACATTACAATATATCAAAATATTTAAGCAATTCATACATAGTAGACAAATTGCAAAAGTTAGAATTTAAATTCTGACAAGTTTTACAATTTTAACAAGTCACACAATTTTCACAAGTCATACAATTCACACAAGTTTTAGAACTTCACATAATTCAATCAAATAAAATATATCCATTTTACGATTTTCATCTTTGTTGAAAACTTTCTTCTTGAAAAATACATCAATTTCTTATGTTTAAACATTGTGTCATTCCTAAAGAAATACACATATTAAGTAAAATAATGCACAATTAAAAAATAGTATCACATTATATCATATATCAATAGTTAACATGTAAAATTTGCTAATAGTTAGTAGTTGAGTTGCTAACTAGAGTGTTAGAGTTTGTTTGTTCGAGATTAGTTAGTTTATCATTCGATAATAGGTAGTTTATCTATATATAGAGCTTATTGTATTAGTTTTATTATATTTTATTAGTATAAATTTTAAGAGAGGGAGAATAAATTGAGCAGATATATGAGAAGAAAAGAGGTACATACATGGAGAGAGGAGAAATGCCAAATGAGATGTAGTTTCTAAAAAACATAAATGTGTGATGATATTTTAATAATTTATCACTATTATTATGATAATCTATCGTTATTATTATCAATATATAGTTATTGTATATATACAAAGAAAATAAAAAATAAAGGGGATGTTGTGGCTCTGCCCGCTACCAAGAAGATCCATCGCTAAATGTACTATCAATATTTGTTATGAGTATATTCATACAATAAATTATATTTAATGTATTATAATTTTCTCATTTTTTTACCAAATAGATATTAGGTCATTGATGATTTAATATTTTTATGATTATTGCAGTCACAACCATTAAGCACACAAGTTTATGCATGGAACACGAGCAAACAAGTACATTGATTGTATCCCACTGCCAGAAGCATGCATTATCAACAAAAAATGTTGTCATCTACCCAATGTTTTTGCTACAACTCCACAGTTTTAAGAAATATTGTAGTATTCCTTACATAATAAGATGTAATGAAATGAATAAGATTTTATGATTCCTTATTTACTATTTATGTTGCAATTTATTTTATGTTTTACAATCTATTAAAATCAAGATGTGAATAATTTAGTTATTTTATTGAAATTTTATAAAGGAAAAGAAGGATGTCTCAATCTAAGGTAAGAAATATCATAAGGTTAAAAAATTAATTTTTAAAAAATTACATTGATCTCCTCCTAAATTTCTCATGATATAATTGAATTTATAACAAGCTATTAATTAATCATTTTATTTTCTACTACTTTTTGTGACACCATAACCCCAAAATGATATATTTAATAATTTATACTAGATTTTTTTTAGTAAAATTTGCAGCGAATAAAGAAAATTTGTTTACAGGGAAATAAAAACGTTTGTAATTAATTAAGGATATCACGTTTCTCGAAGTACACATGGAACAAGTAAACTTTATTACTCAATTAAAACAATTTAATCTCAATGAAGTTGATTTAACTATAAATTCTTGTTTTAATTCCAAAAACTTACTAGTACTAAGGTTTTCATATAAAAAGTCATTTGTAATTACATAACTAAAATATAAATTACAACTCTTAATTTCTGGTATCACCTATCAGAGCGTGGTTTCTCCCAAATTTGAACTTCAAGATTCATTAACCATTAATAACTACGATTTCACAAACGCAGAGCTAAGACAGTCAAACACAAACAACGAAGGAGGTGAGTTTTGAAAATCATGTTAATAGTATAATATAAGTAATAAGAACACGTAAACAATCATAATACAACGTACCATAACACAAAACATTCTTCAAAGAAAAAATATCACATTATAAAGTTAAAACAACTTAATTAAAACCAATGCATTTCACTTTAACATCAATTTATCTAACAGAAATTATTATCGCACATGATACCTATTAATCATAACAAAACAATCACAAGAAAATGCAATGCAATGCATGAGCTTATATTCTACTTCACAATGTGGTTGATAGCGGTTGAGCAAGTGTACTGAATCATTGAGCAAGTGTACTTGATGTCTAATTTGATCATAATTACTGAATTCCTTTATTGAATTATTATCGAATTCTCTTTATTATTCTTGCCCTAGTGTCTTAGTGATAGAACATTTAATTCCAAAGTAACCCATAATTCCTTAGTGGATTTAAGATTAGAATTAAGTCTTACCGTACAAGAATTATCTTGTTAAACTATTGTCTTTGCAACTAATTTAATTGGTTTCATGACCTGCATCTATCCCTAGACTACAAATTCATGAATTTATCATCTCAAGAATTCGTAAAGTCCACTCCCGTTTCAAAATACGAATTGTAGAAAATTTTAATGTTGATCAAACAATAAAAAGCATTAAGTACAGAGATGTGAAAAATAATTCAAATAAATTCATTCATATAAATATAAAATCAAATCAGAAAAATAAGGGTTTCATCTTGTTATACACATCCCTAACAAATAGGGTTTAGTTACTCATGACAGAGATAAAAAGGATAGAGATTAGTGAACAATTACAAGAAAGATTCATGAATGATTCTTGATAAAACTGCTCCAATGGTGTTAGAAACCGCCGTCTTTGAGTTTCTTTGTTAGGGCACAAGTCTCCCAACTTTCCATTAGTAAAAAAGATCCCTAAAAAGTAAAAAAAAAAAATGCATTTTTAAACATTCAGCTGCGCTTTAGGCGCAAGTGGGCAGATTCAGGAAGGCCGAAATGCGCCCTAGGCGCAGGTCTTTGTGCCACAGGCGCACAACACCTATTGTATGACATATACTTCATTTGTAGCCTCTTTTGTATCTAAATTTGATTCTGGTATCTTCGTGAAAGTTGTAGCTATGGATCTTAGTTGTCACTTGCACTTAGTTTGACTACAATTGGACATATAAAACTCCCAAGATGGCTGAAATACTCCACATATGTGATGTTAATTTCTCACCAAAATTCAGCACTGCACTAAAACAAAGAAACAACGCAAAACTACGGAAAAAAAATCTCTACTTAATCAAGGAAATAAGAACATTTCATTAAATCAAAGAACTAAAATTAACAAAATATATCAAATAACTCCTTAAATTAACTAATGGTTAAAGATAAATAAGACAAAAAATCAATGAAAAATATGCATATGATGAACAGTCATCACAACCCCAAACATAATCTATTGCTTGTCCCCAAGCAACAATTAATTTTAGATTTGGTACAGTTAAAAGCAAACTTAAACTCAATTTCTCAAATCAAATCAAACTCAATTATCAAAGTTCCAGCTACTACAAAACATTCATCATGCTTCATGGTTGCTTATAAAAAAAAACAACACAATTTGTATACTTTAGCATTCGTTCATCAAGTTCAACTCTCTCTTCACACGATCTCACCAAAATTTCTCTCAAGTGTTTAGCAAGGTTATGAATTTATCACCCAAATCCTAGAACATGCATCAAGCTATCATAGGCTTGAAAAAAAATCTAGTTAGCAATCACAATGCAGCAAACACATACACTTTTGAGGACTTTCGCGTTGTAATGGGCTTAGGTAAGGGTAGGACATTTTGGGATTGTAGGCTTTACTACTTGGAGTTAGGCATACATTTTCAAATTATTCTACAACTTTTTATTTTTCTTCACCTTTTTGTTGTGAAGATTCTCAAACATTCATAAAACAACCAAGAAGATATTATTTATCAAAGTACACAAACTGAGATTTTTTTTCCTTTTGTTTTGATTTTGTTTTCTTTTGTGAGAATCACTACCCCAAACTTAAAAGGTTGCTATCCCATGAGAAACCCCAAACATAGAACTTTTACCAAGACGATAATTATTTTCTACCTAACCCTAAGTAAGGTGATTTAATTAAAGTCAGGTTTTTGGCTTGTAATGTGGCAAGTAACCAAAATAAAAGGGCAAGGCTCAAAGGGGCTATCAAAGGATAAAATTTGCATAGGATAGTTAGAAAGGCTCAAGCGACCAAAAAATATTTCCTCAGTGTATGCATAAATTACAAGTGATGCAAGTTAGAATTAGTACAAGTTTCTGAAGGGATAACACATGTCTGGATAATCACACAACAAAGAATTAAAGTGTTTAGACTCAAAAGCTCACAAGTAAGATAATAAGAAAGAGTATGAACTATCTAAATGATGCCAAACATGCCACTACAAAAATTTTTGGTTTTATTTTTTTATAAAAAAAAATGGCAAGTGAGACATTGAAAAACAAGGAGTAATCAACAATACATGCATTAGTGAAACTTATCAAATTAAGCAGTAATATAAGCAAATAAATAGAGTTTAAAATTTCAAAATCTGAAATAAATAGTTTAAGACTAGCTTCAAGTTGTTAAAAAATCTTCATCATAGTGTATATTTACACATAATTAAAATGAAAAAAATTCAAATAAAAATAATAATATATGCAAAAATAAAAGTTACCTCTACTTATGGGTTGCCTCATATGAAGCGCTTCTTTAAAGTCATTAGCTTGACGCCTCAACCATTGTCAAAGTGTATTATATGACACAAAGAACACATCATCTTTCTCGCCAAGGGGTACATATTTCAAGTGAGGTGACAATTACTTTAGTTCAACCAATGGCGTCTCTTTCTTTTTCTCTACATATTCTTCTTCATTCCCTTTCAACTCCTCCCATGTAGTATGGAAGCGGGGGGAGTGGGATGGTGATGCTTCTAACATGAATAAAACATCTTTTACCCTTGGATCTTCACTATCTTTAACAACATCTTGGAGTAGGCATAACACTCTTTCTAACGGCAGAATGAGTCCTTGATGTTCAACTTCTTCATCGATTATCGAATTGAAAATCTCAATTCGGTTGCACCCTTCTCTTTCATTTGAATGCTCTATGGCTTTTAGAATATTAAATGTAACTGTTTCCTCATTTACCTTAAAGGTTAAGGTGTCATCCGCCACATCAATCATAGCTCTCCCTGTTGCTAAGAATGGTCTCCCCAAGATCAAGAGGATATCATTGTCTTCCTCCATGTCTAGTACCACAAAATCCACTGGAAAAATGAACTTTATCTACTTTGACCAACACATCTTCCACCACCCCATATGGGTGTTTCATTGAACGATCCTCAAATTGTAACATCAGTTGTGTGTCTTTGACTCTTCCGATGCCTAATCTTTTGTATATGGAAAGGGGCATAAGACTCACACTAGCCCCAAGATCATACAGGGATTTCCCAAAAGTTCTTTCCCCAATAGCGCAAGTAATAGAGAAGCTTCCAGAATCCTTGAGCTTAGGTGACAACTTCCTTTGTAGAATAACACTGCACTCTTCAATAAGCATCATTGTTTCACTACCAATTTTTATTTTCTTTAACATAATCTCCTTCATGAACTTGGCGTAAGCCGACAGCTGCTCTAGTGCTTCTGCAAAAGGAATGTTAATTTGTAATTTTATAAAAAACATCAAGAAACTTACCAAATTGTTTTTCAGTTTCTTCCTTTCTTAATCTTTGAGGGAATGGAAGTCGAATTTCAGGCTTTGGTAGGGTCTCCTTTTCTGTACCACAGGTTCTTCCTCCTTTTCAAGAGAAATGTGCTCCTCAACTGATGTTTGTGTGACCATTTCCTCCGAATGGGTTGAAGTACTTCCACTTTGTTTGGCTTTAGGTGATACTTGTTCATTTACCTTGCCACTCCTCGTTGTCACTGCATTGACATTATTTTGTGGATTCGGAATTGCGTCACTAGGCAAATTTCCAAGCACTATTTGTGCCATTTGTTGGGCAAGTTGACCCAGTTGAGTTTCCAGATTCTTTATTGATGCAGATTGAATTTTCTGGATGGCTCTTGACTCTTCAATGAAAGACCTTGTGCTTGTTACTAACTACTCCATTGCGCTCTCTCAAGCAGCTTTTTGAGGTGGAATTTGATTTGCTTGAGCTCCTTGTTGACCTTGAGATCCACCCTGCTGATCTCTCCAAGAAAAGTTTGGATGATTTCTCCAACCAATGTTGTTTGTACTAGAGTAGGGATTGTTCTGCTTGCCGTTATTACCCATAAAATTCACCTCTTCTAGTTCTTCTATATCATTTTCATCCAATGCTTCACAAGCTCCATTTTTATGTGCTCCCCCACAAAAGTTACAACCAGTATGTTTCAATAATTTGACAGGGGCCACTTGGGGTTGTATATTTAGGGCTACCATCCCATTCTTTATCTCAACGGCGATAACATCTTCTAACTGTTTTGAGAGAAGCCTACCTAGAGCCAACCAGAATCCATAACATTCAATTCCAATATACCACTTGTTGACCCACCACCTCTGTCATACAACATCATTTGTTCATTTGATGCCATGATCTCAATAATTTTGCGTGTTTCTAATGCAGTCTTGTAATTCAAAGAACCCCCTATTGTAGCACCCAACATAGTTCTAGTGCTAGGCTTCAAACCATTACAGAATATTTGCATATGGGCAGTGTTTTCATAAGCATGATTGGGGCATCCAGCTAGTAAACTCCTGAACCTCTTGTAAGTGTCACGAAGAGATTCTCCCTCTTTTGTTTGTAAATTGAAATTTCTTGCCTCTTTCTAACGAACACAGCTGGGGGAAAGTATTGTTCTAAGAACTTATCTTCAAGGTCATCCCACGTTGTGATACAACTGGCAGGAAATGAGTTAAGCCACTCCTTAGCATCATCTTTCAATGACAATGGAAATAATCTCAATCTCTTGTCTTCTTCATAACAACCATCCACTTTCACTGTTTCACATAATTCAAAGAAGTTTGTGAGGTGTCTATTGGTGTCTTCATTATGTTTACCGGAAAAATGAATCTCCTTCAACTCTTGGAATAGAGCGGGGTTCACTTCAAACTAATTAACAATAATCGGTGTGTTATGGATAGCCAATCGAGCATGGTTTCTATTTCGATTCCCATACTCTCTGAGGGTGTGTTCAGATGGTGGTGGATCAGCCATTTCCACAATTATGAACAAATCCCCCAAATCCTTTTCTTATACTACTAATTGTCTTTCCTTTTGTCTCCTTTCTCGAACCTCTTCTCGATTTGTTTTCGCAGCTTTTTTGATTAGCTACCAAGAAGATCCATCGCTGAATGTACTATCAATATTTGTTATGAGTATATTCATACAATAAATTATAATTAATGTATTATAATTTTCTCAATTTTTACCAAATAGATATTACGTCATTGATGATTTATATTTTTATGATTAATTCAGTTAAAATCGTTAAGTACACGAGTTTATTTAAAAAATTAAGAAAATTTTGGATTTCAATTTTGCTGATTTTAAATTAGGATTAACGGTAAAAACATTTACAAACATAAAATCACAAACTTGACTCCAAAAGATAAATAAAGGACTATTTTGTTATAAAAAAATATAAAGAACTAATTTGTAATTTTCATGTAACTTAAAGGACAACAGGATGGATTATTAGCAAATAATATATTCGTTCTTCATTTTTTATTATTATATAAATTTATTTTACACAAAAAATAGTAGGAGTCTATGTTGAACTTTTTTAAGAAGTCAATAACAGTAATAATAATAATAATAATATAATAATAATAATAATATAATATAATATAATAATAATAATAATAATAATAAATAATAATAATAATAATAATAATAATAATAAAATGTGAATGTCATCAAATTTGGTAGAAGCTATTAATTTCATTAACGTTAAATGTGTGCAAGGATCAATTAGAAAGTATCACGAAATAAGTGTGAAATATTTATACTACCATAGATATCAAATTACAAATTAACACTAAAAATAAAAAAAAAAAATAAAGTATTCAACAATACAAAATTACCAATCAAATACCATTACATACCATTACCGATCAATTATAAATCAATATCTTTTTCTTTAAGAAATATAAATCAATACCTTTAATATTTTACTTAATTACATAATAAATCATTCCATAGAGATAGTCACATGTCACAAAATAATAAAGTAATGTAGTATACCGTTTACCAAAAATGAAGAAAGAAATATCACTATCAATTATACATTAATATCGTAAACTTTTTTACTCAATGTGACAAAAAAAAATCAATTTGTTCTTTTAAAAATTATTTGCACAAACTTAAATATTAATGGTAAATTAATTTTTTCCATTTTGATTCTTTTGAGGTTTCAACCTCTCTCTATATAAATATGTAAACATGTTTTAGCAATGTTATGTAAATTTAATCTCTTATTTCTTTGCAAAAAAAAGAAAAACACTTCAAGCTACAATGGAAAAAACATTGAAAATGATGTTAAAGATGATGTTGTTGTTTGTTGTTATTGCTACTATCTTGGTTGGAAGTGTGCATGGAACACGAGCAAACAAGTACATTGATTGTATCCCACTGCCAGAAGCATGCATTATCAACAAAAAATGTTGTCATCCACCCAATGTTTTTGCTACAACTCCACAGTTTTTAAGAAATATTGTAGTATTTCTTACATATTAAGATGTAATGAAATGATATGAAATGAATAAGATATTATGATTTTTTATTTACTATTTCTGTTGCAATTTGTTTTATCTTTTACAATCTATTAAAATCAAGATGTGAATCATTTAGCTATTTTATTGAAATTTTATAGAGGAAAAGAATGATGTCTCAATCTAAGGTAAGAAATATTACAAGGTTAAAAAATTCATTTTTAAAAAATTACATTGATTTAATTCATTTTCAAGTCTTCTCAACGGCCTTGAATTCCAATATTGTTACCTCTGTTTCTACAAATCAGCTATGGTTTAAATTTGTTGTTGCAATCACTACACACCTTTATATTGAAGAAAAATACAGATAAATGTGAGTGATGCAGTCTGAATTGCAAATGCAATATCATTGTGAAGATTTCAAAATTTATAATATTACAGACAGACCATAATTTAAAACTATGAATTCAACTACATTCTTCTTGCCTTTCAAAAAAAAGTTGAGATTGATTTGTCATATTAGCTCTATGTGAGCTAGGGTTTTTATTCATGGGACCATTTTGTCCCCACCACATCCTATGCAGTAATACCCCTAATGTGACACCCTAAACCCCAATACCACTAATGTGACACCCTAAACCCCAAAATGACGTATATAATAATTTAGACTAGATTAGTAAAATTTGTAGTGGATAAAGAAAGTTTGTTTACAAGGAAACACAAACTTTTATAACTAATTTAGGATATCACATTTCTCAAACTACACATGGAAAAATTCAAACTTTATTACTCAATTAAAATAATGTAATCTCTATGAACTTGATTTAACTATAATATCTACAACATTATCTTAAAACCAATAAAAATAGTAATTACGACAATTACAAGTTTTTTTTATCACACATAACAATTTAAAATCAAAACTAAGGATTTTTTAGTCAAAATTAAAACTTGAAACATAAGAGATATATTTTCAATTCAAGTCAAGATTTAGAAAGAAACGTCCCTTTTTTTATATAAATTGGGTTTCACCAAAATAATAATGTGAATTTATAATGTGAATTTCCCTTTTTTTATCATGTGACTTTTTTTATTTAACATTATAAATCACTACTAAGTTAGTAAAATCTAAAACTCTAATATTAAGTTAAACTCTAATGAGTTCATATTATCTAATCATTTCAAACTAATATCCTAACACTCACAATTCAATATTCACATCCCGTCTAAACCAACTTAATACCAACAACGCTTTATGATTTTCTTAAAAACAACACATAGTAAAATATGGTGTGAATTTTCAGCTATTTTAAACATTAAATAAAATCAGTAGTATAGAATTACTGTTATTTTATAAATCAACAAAATTCAACTCAATTTAGTTTTTCTTAAAATAATCGAGAGTAATTCAAACAAAAGTTATTTTACTTTTACAAAATAAAATAACATTAACTCATTCAAAATGTTTTTTTTTTAACTCTAAGTTCTAGCCATCTCTAGTACTCAAGAATTATTATTATTAATAATATGAATTTCCTAATTATTGACGATGAGTCATTGGGATAGCTAGTCCCTCTTACTGATGTAATCAACTACTTAAGGTAACTATAATTGCAGTCATTCAAATTCAAAATGGATAATTAAAAGTATTTTTTTAACGTGATTAAGGAGTGCGACGACGGCGCCACAACTCCTACTCCTTACTTCAAGTTAAAAATTCACTAAATTACACATGCAAATTAATTTATTTGTAAATTACAAGTCGTAACAACAACACTTACATCAATATATAATCAATAATTTGATTGAAGCAATATAAAACTATTTCACTTTTAGATGCTCTCGACTATTCTGACTCTATACACTAATTCCCAACAATTAGAACACTTCAAACACAAACAATTTAGTACTTACATAGTCATAAATACATTCACATACTTAATCAAAAAATTTGCACCAAAATTTGCAAAGAAATAAGAGATTAATTTTACATAACATTGCTAAAACATGTTTACATATTTACATAGAGAGAGGTTGAAGCCTCAAAAGAATCAAAATGGAAAAAACTTAAATTTACCATTAATATTTAAGTTTGTGAAAATAATTTTTAAAAGAACAAATTAATTTTTTTTTGTCACATTGAGTAAAAAAACTTACGATATTAATTTATTATAGATAGTGATATTTCTTTCTTCATTTTTTGGTAAATGGTATACTACATTATTACTTTATTATTATGTGACATGTGACTACATTACTTTATTATTATGTGTTAATTTGTAATTTGGTATCTATGGTACTATAAGTATTTCACACTTATTTTGTGATACTTTCTAATTGATCCTTGCACACATTTAACGGTAATGAAATTAGTTGCTTCTACCAAATTTGATGACATGCCACATTATTATTATTATTATTATTATTATTATTATTATTATTATTATTATATTATTATTATATTTTATTATTATTATTATTATTATTATTATTATTATTATTGTTAGAATTGTAAAACTTGTCAGAATTGAAATTCTAAGTTTTGCAATTTGTATAATTTGTATGAATTGCTTAAATATTTTGATATATTGTAATGTGATTATGATACGGTCTATTATGATTATTTGTGTGTTCTTCATACTTATATTTATACTATTAACATGATTTCGAAACTCACGTCCTTCGTTGTTTTTGTTTGACTGGTTTGGTCTTGCGTTTGAGAATCGTAGTTATTACATGTTAATGAGTCTTGAATTCTAGTTTGGAAGAAATCACGTTCTGATAGGTGATACCAGAAATTAATTGGAGATTGAAGGTCTTAAATATCGTATACACTAAGTTTGAATCTTGAGGTGATAAGTTGGGATATTAGTTCACTCACGAAAATTTCGAGGACGAAATTCTTTAACAAGGGAGAATTGTAAGACCCCAAATTTATAATAAACTACTTTATTAATTAAATAGAATTTTAAATAATTAATTTGATGACTAATATTATTTTAGAATATATGTTGATAAATTTGTGTGGCTAATTTTCGTTATATGAATGCTTTCTATGATGTGTTAGTTTGATACATGTTATATTACATGAGCGATATAAATCATACATATTATATTTTTTTATTTGATATATTTAAAAAAAATAGTATTTTAGTGTAATATATATTTTAATACGATTTTACGTGTACATACATGTACCTAATTTAAATGTAATATTTTTATGTGCGCGCTTGACTTATGTTAAGTATTGAAGATAGTTATATTTCAATTATTTATAACTATTTTCTATTTTATTATTTTTTTATAAATAATTATCTTGATATAGAATGATATTGTGTTTGATTTCGTTTATTTTAAATACTTGTTATGGTATTGTGATTTTATATATATATTTATTATGATTAGTAATTAATAAAAAAATATTGATGATATATTTTATTTATTTTAAAATTTTGACCATTTCTAATATGATGGTATTATTATAATGTGAGTATTTTGAGAAATAAAGTATAATTGTAGAGATTATTTTGAATGTGAGAGTTTTTATTATTAGTAATATATTTTTTTTATATTGATATTTTAATTACTCTAATTTATAAAATATTAGTAATGTTTGGAACTAAATGGTGTTTGGAGGATTAGTTTTATAATTATTAGTTTTATTTTAATGAAATAAAATAATAATAGTAAAATATAAATAAAGAGACCAATGGGTTTGACTCTATGAACCCTAATTGTTAATAAAATAAAACAAAACAAATAAAGGGAAGGAGTTCGAAGGGCAGCCGTAAAAGCCAAAGAGGAAACACAACAATAACCCTATCGTTTGACACCGCTGATGTTCCAGAACACTTTCTCTATTTTCGCCCAAATTGAGTATGTTATTTCATTCATTTAACTCATCAATTAACATGATTTTCAGATTTTAAAAACCCCAATTCCCTCTTAAAATACTCGACTTCTTCGTTTATAGGAATTCGTTAATTTTGCATCGTTCTCCTTCACCGTAAGTCCGATTTGAGTGAAACCAACGCCAAAAGACCGTGTTAAAGTGGCTATATTATCCACTGATTGGTTTATCTGATTTATGGTAATTTTATTTGGCCGATTTTCAAATTTAGTTTTAGAATATCTCCTTATAATTTATTTTGACGTTTACCCATAAACTGTCGAGTTAGATTGAAGGACAAAGAGTCAAAGAGCAAAGACTGTTTGGGCGTCGAATCATATTCATAGGTGAAAGCGTCGAAATAAGGTAAGGGGTGAGAGAGCATTTGAATTCATGAGTGTAATATATTGTGAGATGAACGGGAAAACCGTATTTCCCAACGATTCATCCGGGGCTCGCTACGTATGGCAGTAGCCCTTTGAGGGATAAATTAATTAATGTGAAAATATGGAAATTGTGAGATTAAAATATAGAATAGAAATATTTGTAGGGTGTTGATTGATTTAATTTGTTTGAATGTGTGGCATTTGATATTATTGTGATATTTGATTTAATTTCGTTAAATGTGTGACATTTGATATTATTGTGATATTTGATTTAAATTTCGTTAAATGTGTGACATTTGATGTTATTGTGATATTTGATTTAATTTCTTTAAATGTGTGGTGTGTAATATTATTGTGATATTGGTTGTTGAATTAATTATAAGCATACGTTTGATTAGATGAGTTTAAATGATGTTATAATAAAAATAGATTGTGTTGTGATAATTATATGTAATTGATGATAATGTATGACTAATAATGGTGATGTGATAAATTTGTGATGAATATATGTGTTGTTGTATGATTGATGATAGTGATTCTATAAATTGTGATGAGTTTTATGTGATGATGATGATGATGTGTGATTAATTATAGTGATGTTAATAAATTGTGATGAGAATATTGTGATTTCAATTTGTGTCCGAGATGACGGTATTAATGGAGTATCATATACCAACGAGGGGAGAAAATAAATATTGGTGAATTTGTGAAGTGGAGATTATTTTGTCATCATATAGGTAGGGCCTGACAAGCCTAGTGATTCCGGGAAGTACAACTGAATGAGCCTGATCGTGGCGGTCTGCTGTCGAGCCTTAAGGCAAGATGTTAGACCTTGAGGTATTCGGGTGGGGAATTCCTAGGTGATTTGGAGGTAGCACTCCAAATGTTGGGAGCTACCACGCAACACACATTTACCTCGACTGTCACGTATATGTGTCTCGGGTTGAGTTGAGGGGATCTATGAGGACATGGCCAATTTGAATTGTCCGTCCACCGGGATGGTGGCATAGTATCAAAGCCTTCTTACCAAAGTACTTCAGAGTTAGAATGGTACCACATTGTGAAGTAGAGTCTAAGCTCATGCATAGCATTGCATTTACTTGTGATTGTTTTGTGGTGATTGATGTGTTTCAAAAGTAATAATAATTACTCTTAGATGATTTGAATGCATATTATAATGAGATGATTATCTTACTTTGAGTGAATTTGATGTTATAATATGATACTATTTACTTAAATATTTTGATATATAGTAATGTGATTATGATACGGTCTATTATGATGTTTGTGTGCTCTTCTTACTTATATTATACTATTAATATGATTTTGAAACTCACCTCCTTCGTTGTTTTGTGTTTGACTTGCTTGGCCCTGCGTTTGTGAAATCGCAGTTGTTACAGGTATAAGTCTTGAAGTTCAAGTTTGGGAGGACCCCCCTCTGATAGGTGATGCGGGAATAAGGTTGTAATTTGTATTTTTACTTATTTATTTTTGAACACGACTTTTGATGAATATATAAGAGTACTAGTAGGTTTTAGAATTAAATCAAGTAATTATACTAATTCAGCTTATTGAGATTGCACTATGGAGATAATAAGTTAAAGTGTTCCTTTGATTTTTGAGAAACGTGATATCCAAATTAAAATTAAAGTTTTTATTTCTTGGAACATATTTTTATTTACCGCTTCGAATTTTATAGAAATATGATATAAACTATTATATATATTATTCTTGGGGTTTAGGGTGTCACAATTTTGTATGTTATCCTTTGTCCGCCCCCCACATCTATGCAATAATACCACTAATGTGACCCTAAACCCCAAAATGACGTATATTATGAACTTTAGACTAGATTTTGAGTAAATTTGCAGCGATAAAGAAAATTTGTTTACAAGGAAATAAAAACTTTTATAACTAATTTAGGATATCACGTTTCTCAAAGTACACATGGAAAAAGTCAAACTTTATTACTCAATTAAAGTAATTTAATCTCTATGAACTTGATTTAACTTATATCTACAACATTTTCTTAAACCAATAAAATAGTAATTACGACAATCACACGTTTTTTTTATCACACATATCAATTTAAAATCAAAACTAAGGATTTTTTAGTCATAAAAACTTGAAACATAATAGATATATTTTCAATTCAAGTCAAGATTTAGAAAGAAACGTCACCTTTTTTTTATATAAATTGAGTTTTCAACAAAATAATAATGTGAATTTTATAATGTGAATTTCCCTTTTTTTATCATGTGATTTTTTTTAACATTTAAATCACTACTGAGTTGTTAAAATCTAAAACTCTAATATTCAGTTAAACTCTAATGAGTTCATATTATCTAATCATTTCAAACTAATATCCTAACACCCTCACAATTCAATATTCAAGTCCTCGAAATTTGCGGTGAGTGAACTAATATATAACTTACCACCCTCAAGAATTAAAATTAGTCTATAAACATATTTAAGACATTCAATCTCCAATTAAGCACAACATGTAAAAAATCAACTAACATAGCATGATAGAATAACACGACAAATAATCAATAGAAAACACAACATTTATCATTCAATTATGAAATAAAGTATCACATTTATCATTCCATTATGAAATAAAATATCATAGAGTTACTCGCTTTAATTTACATATAAAACATAACATAAACATATAGATTTTGCAAATAATAACGTAGTTCGTTTAGTTTGGTTAAATGAAACACATTCCAAGTACGTTGTCAATTTGAACTAGTTCTTTCAAACCAAATATTACTAGTTTACTCCTTAAAATAAAGTATAAATCCTATCACCAAAGATTCAGCAAATTTAACTAGGTCTGACAAAAGAGAGCTATTTTTAAAATATTAAACACATTTAAAAACTTAAATAATATTATAATAGATTTACAATCAATTATTCTATAAAAAATATGCGTTTGTATATAATCAAGGAGAAAGAAAAAACTAATATAGAGATACTATTTCCTAATAACATATATTTAATAATTAAATTCATTCAATTGATATAAGCGATGAACATGTTTTTTAACTATTTAAAAATAAAATTAAAAGGTACTTCTAACAAAATAATGAGTTATCGTTTTCCTCTTTTATTGACGATGAGTCATCGGGGTAGCTAGTCTCTCCTACTCATGTAGTCAACTACTTAAGGAACTATAACTGCAGTCATTCAATTTCTAATATGGATAATTAGAAGTATCTTTAATGTGGTTCAGGAGTGCGAAGGCGGCACCCACAACTCCTACCTCCTTACTTCAAGTTTAAAAACTCACTTAATTACACATTGACAATAATTTATTGGTAATTTACAACTAGTTACAACAACAAGGAAATGACACTAGTATCATATTTAATCAATAATCCGATTGAAGAAATATAGAACTATTTCACTTTTAGATGCTCTCGACTACTCTAACTCTATACACCAATTCCCAACAATTAGAACACTTAAAGCAGAATATATTTAATATTACATAATCTATATCAGCATTCCAAATAACTAATCCAAAATTAGCACCAAGATTTTACATTCATCTTATAACTCAAACGATGATTCAAAAATGAACATATTCTCATAGAGGTCTAACTGCTCAATTGATCACGATTAAATTTTCCTTTTGAGTTAATCATCACTTAAAAGTTAACAACAAATGGAAGCATATATAGATTTTCCCAGTAGAAAGATAAGATAAATAATTATTAACTACAAGATACAATACATTACCAAACCAAATTGAATCAGGTAGTGCAAAAACCACTTTCAAGGTTCAACATCCATTCGAAAAATTAATTTATAGAATTAATATTATTATTAAAAAAATATCATCTACCTTTAGCACCCAAAAATAATTCATTGAGAATTCCAAATTTTCTTTAAAATTATTTTTTCAATAAATTCAAGTCTAAATAAAAACAACTAGGATAAATCGCGTTTCTAAATTACAATACAAATAAAAATAAAACACGGATATTTTTAAAATCTTAAAGATTTCTAAAAATTCATTCATATTTTAATTATTATTTTAAATAGTTCATCAAAAACACATTTTTTAAATAGTTCATCACTGTAAAAATTATTATTTTCAACCTTATATTTTGAAATAAAATTTAAACTTACAAAAAAAATTTGTCATATAATCTATATACATTAAGTAGTGACATGACCACAAAAACTAAGACATATGATTAATGATAATGAATTACACTAATTCATAAATCTACAACAAAATAGTAGCATCCTCTCACACTAACTACTAACCATGCTTATAGATACATCCCTTAGTTTTCTATCAAGCCACATAATTGGTCCAAAACATAACACACCAGTCAATTTTAAAAGATTTTGGGAGTCTGTTCTTAATCTTTAAAATTGAGTCTCAGTAAAAATTGAATTTTATAATTAAGTAAAAAAATTTGATAAAATAATTTTAGGTTTCTATACGAATAACCAATCTACATGAGCACTCTACAACATATCAATCCACATGATGCACTCTACACATACCAATCTAATGCATACCATTTTGTTAGGTCTTAATTCCGTAAAAAAAAAAAAAAAAATCTACTTGTACTACATCAATTATAGAATCCAAATTCAGATAACCTTTCAAAAAGAATTTCACTGTTGAGAAGATTTTTAAAAGCTTTGTTTTTTTTTTCCTTCTTTTTTACTCTCTTTCTCCATTAGATACATTTTTATCATTAGTACTATTTTAAATACTGAAGAGCTTCTTAAACTCTAAAACTCTAACATCGAGTCAAACTCTAATGAGTTATATATCATAAAAAAAAAAACAATCATTTCAAATAATATCCCAACAGGCTCACGATTTAATATTTACACCCACCCCCTAAACAACATAACAAACTCTTTTCAATTTTTTCTAAAAAAACAAAGACAAAGTAAAACATGCTGTAAATTTTAAGTTGTTTTAAACATTAAATAAAATTAGTAGCATAAAATTATTGTTATTTTATAAATCAACAAAATTCAACTCAACTTAATTTTCTTTAAAATAATCAAGAGTAAACTCAAACAAAAGTTATTTTTCTAATCATATTAAAATAAGTTAAACTTTAACTCTTCATAATGGTCCATTTTTAAAAAAAATTCTAAGTTCTACCAACCTCTAATATTCAAGAATTACTATTACTAATAATATGAATTTCATACTATCTTAAATCATGACGAACATTCTAAAATTGTTTCAAAACCAATATCAAAACTCTACTCATGCTTAGATACACCCCGTCAATACTTTCAAGTGATTTAAAGTTAACATTCACGATTTAAAATCGATTTTTTTTCTTAACAACAAAGCAACATAAAATAAAAATAAGAATTTTTTTAGTCAAAATTAAAACTTTAAAAACGTAAAGAGACATATTTCCTATTCTTTAACTCAAAAGGTTTATAATGAAACATCTTTTTTTCTCTAAATTGAGTTTCAAACAAATAATAATAATTGTGTAACTAGTAAAAGTCAATACTTAAAATTTTTAAACACATAATTCATACGGAAATCAATGTTTCAATCAACTAGTTATTAGATCAAACACTTTAAACAGATACATATCAAAACTAAATATTTTAAATTGATTAAGGGTGAAATATACAGTTGGACAATCAAAATTATTATTTCCAACTATTCGTATAAAACAAGAGTGCAAAAATCATAGTTAGGTAGGAAAGCAATAAGCAACAAGTAACTAACATAATCTTGTCAACAATTAAAATTAACTCAAATCTTATGGTTTATTTACTCACTTAACAACAATTAAAAGCAACAAGTAATTTTATGGTTTATTTACTCACTTAAGTAGAAATTTAGGATCCATAACACAATCAGAGTAAGCAATTAA
>PGTU02007691.1:0-25439 GCA_002896215.2 Cicer echinospermum
TTGTAACACCCCAATTTCTCATTACCCTATTTTAAATAGTATAATGATACAATACTATTTCTTTTATGAATGTTAATACGTGTTCTAATTTCTTTAGGTGTATCTGTGTGTTTGCCTTAGTAATTGATTTAAATCATTAATATTAACTATATTTAACTTGCGAAATAAATAAATAAAATAAAATAAATAATAATATATATATAGATATAAATAAAATAATACAAGGAGTGAATTTGTGTTGCTACACTAGTTGTTACCTTTAGTCCTAATAG
Source organism: Cicer echinospermum (assembly GCA_002896215.2). Lineage (NCBI taxonomy): Eukaryota > Viridiplantae > Streptophyta > Magnoliopsida > Fabales > Fabaceae > Cicer > Cicer echinospermum. Next base: position 273 of record PGTU02007691.1, read on the forward strand.
AATGGAATAATAATAATAATAATAATAATAATAATAATAATAATAATAATAATAATAATAATAATATTATAATATAATAATAATAATATAATAATAATTAATAAATTAATGATGATGAGGATGATAATAATTGTTATTATTATTATATTAATAATAACCTAGGCTATTATGAAGTATATATATATGTAGCCATCCAACCAAGTCGCATTCCAATCAGGGATTACCGCATAAGGGAGCCGCCTTCTAATTCCATCTGATTCCAATTTCCAATTTCCAATTCCAATCCAATTCCAATTTCAATTTCAATTCCAATTCCTAACCACAATCAGGTATAAATTTTAACTCTGCCAATTAGATTTTGATAATAGCATGGAATTTGATGGTAGAATAGAACATGTAATGCAGCTGAAATTGATACACAAAGAATGACAATCCTTTAAGTTTAATTGATCAACTTCCTCAGATTTAACTCCCTTAGTTTTATATATTCCTTGATTTTGATTTAACTTCCTTAGAGATGCTTGTTACGATATGATAACAAAGGTTTGTTCTGATTTTTATGATAGTTAGGTAAGGCTGCCTGTTACCTTTAAGGCTTTGTTTCTAATTATAGTTTTGACTTATGGTCCATTTGTACTGAATCTTGATAAAGCATCCATGAGCTGGACCATTATAATAAACTCAAGACTTTTATAAAATCTCACTAAGTAAAACAAGTACCTTCCTATTAAAAAAATTATTTTGGGTGGTAGAGAAGTGCAGAATTTCAGCTGGGTGGAGAATAAGGCATATTTTAAAATCACAATGGAAGATAGAGCAAAAGAGGCTTAAATTTCAACTATGCTTTTAATCTCTACTGATCAGGAATGGGACTTCTTGGAAACAATGTTTAGCAGAGTACCAAACAAAGGCTATGAGAACACAATACTGTCTCCAAATTTTGAGGGAAAGTGAATCCAATTGATAGTTGGGTCTTATAGTCTAGGAATAAAATGCACCGGCACTACAAATTTGAATAAGAAAATCCTGAAAAACAACCTGATTATTATGATTAGTATTATATGCTATTTTTTTTGAATTCGGGAGGAAGAATATGACTAATTTAGGATTGTGAATTCGATAATTATTTTAAGATAGTGAATTTGATAATTGTTTTAGGAGTGAATTTGATAATTATTTTAGGAGTGAATTTGATAATTATTTTAGGATAGAGAATTTGATAATTTATTTATTTATTTAGATTATTCATTTATTTAGGTAATTTATTTATTTAGAGTATTTATTTATTTATTTAGATTATTCATTTATGTATTTATTTATTTATTTTATTTCATTATTTAATTATTTATTTATTTATTCATTATTTATTTTATTATTTACTTATTTATTTATTCATTTATTTATTTATTATTTATTTTATTTATTTATTTACTTATTTATTTGCGTATTTATTAATTATTTTATTATTTATTTATTCATTACTGATTTATTTATTTATTATTTATTTTATTACTTATTTATTCACTTACCTATTTAATTATTTATTATTTATTTTATTATTTAGTTATTTATTCAGTTACGTATTTATTTATTTATTTTATTTATATTATTTACTTATTAATGTATTTACTTATTTATTTTTTCATTACTTATTTTTCTTCCATTACTTATTTATTCATTACTGATTTATTTATTTATCTATTTATTTATTCATTTACTTATTTATTTAATTGTTTACTTATTTTATTATTTATTTACTCATCTACTTATTTACTTATTTATTATTTATTTTATTATTTAATTATCTATTTATTTATTTATTCATTATTTATTTTATTATCTATTTATTCGTTTACTTATTTATTTATTATTCAATTATTTATTCAGTTACTTATTTAATTATTTATTTATTATATATTCATTTAATTATTTACTTATTAACGTATTTACTTATTTATTTCCTTATTTACTTATCCAATTATTATTTCTTTATTCATTTACTTATTTATTTATTTTATTATTCATTCATTTACTTATTCGTTTATTTATTATTTATTTTATTTATTCATTTACTTATTTATCTATTTATTTATTATTTATTCATTCTTTATTTACTTATTTATTTATTTATTATTTATTCGTTATTAATTTATTATTTATTCATTTATTTATAGTAAGTAATTCATTTGTATTTTGTGGTTGTGTGGTTATAATTCCCTCGCGGACTATTAGACACGACGACCGATAAAGAAACGACTCGTTAGCAGATCAGACTCATTGGACGGAATCTTCAACCGAGGTAAGGGGTGGGATGAGGTTCGATCTTATGAGTATAAAATAACGTGAGATGAACGGGAATGCTGAAATTCCCAAATGTTCACTCGGGGCTTACTACGTACAGTTGAGCCCTATTGAGTAATAATAATTAATTAATAAGATGTGAATGGTAATAGTGAGGACTAAAAATATAATTTAGCAACTTGTAGAATTGTCGTGAATTTATTTATATTAAGATTGCGTGTTGTTTGATTTTATGAAATCTTATGTTGATTGTTAATGGATGAATGATATGAACTTGAATGTTTTGTTACTTGATTGAATTTGTGATATTACTAGAATGTGTCACCGATTGAATTCCTTATTATGTGATTGATGAAATTGGATTGTGTATTGTGAGTAGTGTAAAACCAAATATTGTGATTTTATTGTGATTGACTGATAAATATATATAATGATGAATATTGTGAAGTCAAACTGAAACTTAGTGAGTAGTGATGATCGAGTAAGCCTGAGATATGTGTTGTAGATTTTGGATTTAGGATTGTTTTGTCATCATATAGGGAGGGTCTCACAAACCTAGTGATTCGGGGAAGTACAACTGAATGAGCCTGATCGTGGAGGGCTACAGTCGAACTGTAAGGTAAGACTGATAGACCTTGGGGGTACACCTAGTGGGGAATTCCTAAGTGGATTAGTGGGTTATTCCCTAAGGCCGGGAACTACCGTGCAACACAAGAGTACCCCGATTGTCTCGTATATGTGTCTCGGGTTGAGTTGAGGGGATCTATGAGGACTTGGCCATTCATGAATTGTCCGTCCACTCTTGTAGTGGCATAGTATCAGGCCTCCTAACCAAGTACTTCAGAGTAGAATGGTACCAAATGATGAAGTATAGAGTATAGGACATGCATAACATTTCATTATTTTGATTGTCTTATTATGAATGAATTTGATAAGTCGTTGATATTATACACTTGACTGTTTTGAGATTGTGATAATTTGATTGTTTGCGTGTTCTCCTCGTGTATTTTATACTGTTACATAATTTCGATACTCACCCCTCGTTGTTTGTGTTTGGCGTTTGCGATGGACGCAGACGAGTTGTAAGTTGCAGGTGATGACTAGTACCATTGGAGAGGCGGAAGTCATCATGTCCTGAAGACTGTATTTATACGCATTGTATTGATGTTATTTTGAGTATTTTTATTTTGGGAATTCCCGCTCTGATAGTGACATCGGGTGGGGACTATATTTGCACTACATTTGAAACATAAGTATGTGTACTTCAAAAAGGATTATGTTGTTGATATTATGATTTCGATGTCATTATGTTTGTTGAAAATTTTGGATTTTATGTGAAATGTTTATGATTACGTGATACTCTTTATAAAAAAAAAATAAAAAAAAAATTTATTTGGGGTTTAGGGTGTCCACAAATTATTTTAGAATATATGATAATAAATTTTCAGAATAATTTTTGTTGTATATGTGATTTCTATGATGTGCTTAGTTTTATAATATTAGATTAACATGAGCGATATAAATATAAATATTATATTTTATTATTTGATTTGAATTTAGTGAATATATATTTTAAGAAAAATATTTTATAACGATTTTACGTGTAATACGTGTACCAATTAATGTTAATACTTTAGGTGCGCTTGATTGATGTTTAAGTATCACGTAGTTATATTTCATTATTTATAACTATTTATATTTTAGTTATTATTTTTTATAAATAATTATCTTGAGATAGTAGTGAATATTCGTTGATTTACATTATTTTTATATATTTTGTATGACATTGTGATTTTATATATATTTATTAAGGTTTAGTCATTAATATATTAAGGTGTTGATGTTTTTATTTACTTATTTTTAATTAGACTATTCTCCTATGATGGTAATACTTTTAATTTGAGTATTTGAAAAAAATAAATATTATTATAGGGATTATTTTAAATATGAGATTTTTTGTTATTAAATATACTTTAAAAAGATTAAATTATTTTTATTTATAAATTAATTAGTTTTGAAATAGTAATAATGCTTTATAATGAATTGTGTTTAAAATAATAAATAAATAAATAAAACTAGTAAACCCTAAAAGGAGACCAATGGGTTTGATAACCCTAATTGTTAATAATATAAACAAACAAAAGAGAAGGGAAGGTTTTTGGAAGGGCAGTCGTAAAACCAAAGAGGAAACACAACAATAACCTATCATTTGACACCGGTGATCGATAACTGTTCCAGAAACTATCTCATTTTCGCCAAATTTTGAGTATGTTAATCCATTCATTTTAACTCATCAATTAATCATAATTTTCCAGATTTTTAACACTATTTCTCCCTAAAATATCCGACTTCTTCGTTTGTAGAATTCGTTATTTGCACGTTCTCCTTCAACCGTAAAGTTCGATTGAGTGACACGCCAAAACGACGTGTGAAAAGTGGCTATATTATCCACTGGTTTGGTTTTGATTTATGGTAATTTTCTTTGACCGATTTTCCGAATTTAGTTTTTTTTAGAATATCTCCTCATAATTTTAATTTTTGATGTTTACCATAAATTGTCGAATTAGATCGATTGAAGGACAAAGAGTCAATAGAACAATGAACTGCTTGGGCGTCGAATCGTATTCATAGGTGAAAGCGTCGAATAAGGTAACGGGTGAGAGAGCGTTTGGAATTCATGAGTGTATATATTGTGAGATGAACGGGAAACCGTATTTCCCAACGATTCATTTGGGTCTCGTAAGTATGGTAGTAAGCCCTTTGAGGGATAAATTTAATTAATGTGAAAATATGGAAATTGGTGACATTAAAATATAGAATAGAAATATTTGTAGGGTGTTGATTGATTTAATTCGTTAAATGTGTGCATTTGGTATTATTGTGATATTTCGACTTTATCTCGTTAATGTGTGGCATTTGGTATTATTGTGATATGATTTTATTTCGTTAAATGTGTGGCATTTGGTATTATTGTGATATTTGATTTACTTTCTTTAAATGTGTGGTGTGTGATATTATTGTGATAGTGGTTGTTGAATTAATTTTATGCATATGTTTGATTAGATGAGTTTAAATGATGTTATAATAAAAATAGATGTGTTGCGATAATTATATGTAATGATGATAATGTATGATTAATAATGGTGATGTGATAAATTTGTGATGAATATATGTGTTGCTGTATGATTGATGATAGTGATTCTATAAATTGTGATGAGTTTATGTGATGATGATGATGATGTGTGATTAATTATAGTGATGTTATAAATTGTGATGAGAATATTGTGATTTCAATTTGTGTCTGAGATGACGGTATTAATGGAGTATCATATACCAACGAGGGGAGAAAATAAATATTGTGAATTTGTGAAGTGGAGATTATTTTGTCATCATATAGGTAGGGCCTGACAAGCCTAGTGATTCTGGGAAGTTCAACTGAATGAGCCTGATCGTGGCGGTCGCTGTTGAGCCTTAAGGCAAGATTGTTAAGAGCCTTGAGGTATTCGGGTGGGGAATTCCTAGGTGACTTGGAGGTAGCATCCCAAATGTCGGGAGCTACCTACGCAACACAAACGTTACCTCGACTGTCACGTATATGTTTCTCGGTTAGTTTGATGGGATCTATGAGGACAAGGCCAATTTGGAATGTCCGTCCATCCAGGATGGTGGCATAGTATCAAGTCTCTAGCCAAGTACTTCAGAGTTAGAATGTCACCACATTGTGAAGTGAGTCTAATTTCATGCATAGATGACATTTTTATTGTGATTGTGTTTGTTGTGATTAATATGTATCGTGTGTGGTGATAATTACTCTTAGATGATTTGACATGTTTATAGAGATTTATTGATTTCCCTTGAGTGATCTTGACTTTTAATGTGATATTTTATTGATGCATGTTTGTGCAATATACGGTTCTATTTATTATTGTTTGCGTGTTCTTCTTACTTGTATTATACTGCCATCATGTTTTCAAAACTCACCTCCTTCGTTGTTTGTGTTTGACTGGCTTGGCCCTGCATTTGCGAAATCGCAGTTATTACAGGTTAATGAATCTTGAAGTGCAAGTTTGGGAGGAACCACGCTCTGATAGGTGATACCGGGAATAAGGGATTAAGTTGTATTTTATTTTTTTAATTTGAAATGAATTTTTGTATGAATATCTAAGAAGTACTAGTAATTTTTTAAATTAAATCAAGTAATAATACTTAAATAAAGCTTATTGAGATTACACTATTTTAACGGAGAAAATAAGTTTAAAGTGTTCTTTTTGATTTTTGAGAAACATGATATCCTAAGTTAAAAATAAAAGTTTTTATTTCTTGGATTAATATTTTTATTTATCCACTGCAAATTTTATAGAAATATGATATAAATTATTATATATTATTTTGGGGTTTAGGGCGTCACATTAGTGGTATCAGAGTAGGTCTGTCCAATCAGGCCGAGTGGGTTGAGTGTCGATTCAATGTCAGTCGTGTCAATTGTGTTTTATTGTGTAGTAATTATTTTCACTATGATGGTTTTCCCGTTATATAATTGTGTTAATGATTATATGCTTTTGTATTATTATATATATTTTCGAGATTACTAATTAAATGTTTATTAATTGCTTACTATGACTGTGTTATGAATCCTAAATTCCTACTTAAGTGAGTAAATAAACCATAAAGTTACTTGTTAAGGTTTGAGTTAATTTTAATTGTTGACAAGATTATGTTAGTTACTTGTTGCTTATTGCTTGCCTACTTAACTATGATTTTTGCACTCTTGTTTTATATAAATAGTTGGAAATAATAATTTTGATTGACCAGCTGTATATTTCACCCTTAATCAATTTAAAATATTTTGTTTTGATATCTATTTGTTTAAAGTGTTTAATCTAATAAATAATTGATTGAGACATTGATTTCCGTATGAATTATATGTTTAAAAATTTAAGTATTGACTTTTACTAGGTACAAATTATTATTATTACTATTTTGTTGAAACTCAATTTAGAGAAAAAAAGATGTTTCCTTATAAACTTTGAGTTAGATAGGAAATATGTCTCTTACGTTTAAAGTTTTAATTTTGACTAAAAAAATTCTTATTTTTATTTTATGTTGGCTTGTGTTAAGAAAAAAATCGATTTTAAATCGTGAATGTTAACAATAAATCACTTGAAAGTGTTAATGGTTGTATCTAGATGAGTAGAGTTTTGATATTGGTTTTGAAAACAATTTAGAATGTTCGTGATGATTTAAATAGTATGAAGTTCATATTATTAGCAATAGTAATTCTTGAATATTAGAGGTTGGTAGAACTTAGAATTTTTTAAAAATAACATTTTGAATGAGTTAAAGTTTACTTATTTTATATGATGAAAATAACTTTTGTTTGAGTTACTCTTGATTATTTTGAAGAAATTAAATTGAGTTGAATTTTTGTTGATTTATAAAATAATAATAATTCTATGCTACTGATTTTATTCAATGTTTAAACCAACTTAAAATTTACAGCATGTTTTACTCTGTCTTGGTTTAGGGGACTGGTGTAAATATTGAATCTTGAAGGTGTTGAGATAGTTATTTGAAATGATTGATTTTTTTTTTATTATGATATTATGAACTCATTAGAGTTTGACTCGATGTTAGAGTTTTAGAGTTTAAGAACTCTTCAGTGATTTACAATAGTACTAATGATAAAATGTATACTAATTGAGAAAGATAAGTAAAAAGAAGGAAAAAGAAAAACATAGTTTTTAAAAATCTTCTCGACAGCGAAATTCTTTTTGAAAAGTTATCTAAATTTCGGATTCTATAATTGATGTATTTTACAAGTAGAATTATTATTTTTATTAATTAACCTAAAAAAAATGGTATCCATGTAGATTGATATGTGTAGAGTGCCTCATGTAGATTGGTATGCGTATAGAAACTAAAATTTAATTTATCAATTATTTTTATTAATTATAAAATTGTAACATTTATGTGAGACTCAATTTTTAAGATTAGAACAGAACTCCATAATCTTTAAAATTGATGGTGTGTTATGTTTTGGACCAATTTTGTGGCTTGATAGCAACTGATGGATGTATCTATAAGCATGTTAAGTAGTTAGTGTGAGAGGAGGCTACTATTTTATAGAGTTATCAATTAGTGTAATTCATTATCATTTGTCTTATGTTTTGTGTCGTATGCACTACTTTAATGTATATAGATATACAATTTTATTTTTTTGTAAGTTTGATAAAATAAGAAAAGAAATTGGAACTATTTTGGGAGTGTTAATTAATTTTAAAATTTCATATCTATCTATATATAGTTTAAATTTTATTTCAAAATATAAGTTGAAAATAATAATTTTTACAGTGATGAACTATTTAAAAATGTGTTTTTGATGATTAAAATATGAATAAATTTTTAGAAATCTTATAGATTTTAAAAATATTCGTGATTTATTTTATTTGTATTGTATTTAGAAGTGTCATTTATCTTAGTTTTTTTTATTTATGTAACACCCCAAATTTTATAATAAACAATTTTATTAATGAAATAAGATTTTAAATAATTAATTTGATTTTCAAATTATTTTATAATATATGTTTATAAGTTTTGTGATTAATTTGCGTTACATGAATGCTTTATATGATCTGCTAGTTTTATGAGACTAAATGAGTAATATTGTAACACCTTGAATTTGTTGTTATTATACATTAATAGTAATTTCTCATACATATTTTAATGTGGTGCTGGTAATGTTTTTATCTAGTTTTTATTTATTTATCGACTCGTCTTAGTGATTTATTTAAATTAGCGATTATGGATATTAAATTCAACTTTTATATTAGATATAGATTCATAAATATTAATTTTAGATTGTTATTATGTTAAGCTTAATATTTTAATATTATTGCTAACTAGACCTTTGGTGTATATATATATATATAAATTAACAAATAATAAATTAACTAAATTATTTATAATATAAATAAATAAATTAGTTTATATAAAATAAAATATAACAATGATGACCGACGGATGCGGCTGAAGCCTTGTGAATTCCTGAGTATAACATACAAATGTATATAACATATTCACAATCGTGGCACCAGCTATTAGGGATACTAAATAACCTAATCTTGTCTATTTCTTTTCTTCCAGCAGCGCAACACACAATGTTAATATCCTTCCCTCTCCAAATTTTTAATTATTTTCTCTTCAGCCAAACGTGAAACCTATATCCATTTGAATTGTATAAGTGTAACCAAGTTTTGTAGATGTGATTCTAAATAAAAGACTTGCTATTTAATTCCTCCCTTATACGTTTGAAAAACCACCACGTAGCCGTATGCGATCTATCTCGAATCTCTCCCATTTCACTATGGATAGAATGAAATTAGTTGGCTTCAAACACAAATCCACCTATGCACTCGTTTCTGGCTTGCTTGGCCGATCGTGACTCTATTAAATGTAAAAACTATTTTTCGTCGCTTTGGACAACTATTTTTGGTAAATTCTGGAACCAATTCACCTTCCGAAAAATGGATCATATTGGATTTCCCTCATCAAAACCTTCAAGAAAACACTACTCATTCATTTTTCGTGAAGTTGACGTCGGACCCTTCCGGTGTCCGACGAGTCGGTGAGACATTTCTGGCAGTGTTTCTCGTCGTCGTTTTGACCCATTTTGCTCATAAAAATTATTATTAATTATTTAATATTGTATTTTACGCTCCGCATGATAATTTTTCAGTCCGTGTTCGATCTTTTGGATTCGTGCTTTACGTTGTCAATCTCAGTTGCCGTTGAAAACTCTCATTGATCCAGGTTTGATGAAACGCGAATAAGGTAAGGGGTGAGAGAGCGTTTGAATTCATGAGTTGTAATATATTGTTAGATGAACGGGAAAACCGTATTTCCCACGATCATCCGAGGCTCGTTACGTATGGCAGTACCCCTTTGAGGGATAAATTATTAATGTGAAAATATAGAATAGAAATATTTGTAGGGTGTTGATTGATTTAATTTGTTTGAATGTGAGACATTTGATATTGTGATATTTGATTTATTGCGTTAAATGTGTGGCATTTTGATATTATTGTGATACTTGATTTAAATTCTTTAAATGTGTGGTGTGTGATATTATTGTGATATTTGGTTGTTGAATTAATTTTAATGCATATGTTTGATTAGATGAGTTTAATGATGTTATAATAAATAGATGTGTTGTGATAGTTATATGTTAATGATGATAATGTAATGGATTAATAATGTGATGTGATAAATTTGTGATGAATATATGTGTTGCTGTATGATTGATGATAAGTGATTCTATAAATTGTGATGAGTTTATGTGATGATGATGAATGTGTTGATTAATTAGTGATGTTATAAAATTGTGATGAGAATATTTGATTTCAATTTGTGTATGAGATGACGGTATTAATGGAGTATCATATAGCCAACGAGGGGAGAAAATAATATTGTGAATTTGTGAAGTGGAGATTATTTTGTCATCATATAGGTAGGCCTGACAAGCCTAGTGATTCAGGGAAGTACAACTGAATGAGCCTGATCGTGGCGGTCTGCTGTCGACCTTAAGGCAAGATTCTTAGAGACCTTGAAGGTATTCGGGTGGGGAATTCCTAGGTGACTTGGAGGTAGCACTCCAAATGTCGGAGCTACCACACAATACACGTTTACCTCGACTGTCACGTATATGTGTCTCGGTTGAGTTAGGGGATCTATAAGAACAGGGCCAATTTGAATTGTCCTCCACCGGGATGGTGGCATAAGTATCAAGCCTCCTAACCAAGTACTTCAGAGTTAGAATGGTACCACATTGTGAAGTAGAGTCTAAGCTCAGCATTAGCATTGCATTTACTTGTGATTGTTTTGTGGTGATTGATGTGTTTCAAAGTAATAATAATTACATTTAGATGATTTGATGCATATTATAATGAGATGATTATCTTGCTTGAGAGAATTTGATGTTATAATATGAACTATTTACTTAATTGTTTTGATATATCGTCATGTGATTATGATACGGTCTATTATGATTGTTGCGTGTTCTTCTACTTATATTATACTACTTAACATATTTTGAAACTCACCTCTTCGTTGTTTGTGTTTGACTGGCTTGGCCTGCGTTTGCGAAATCGCAATTGTTACAGGTTAATAAGTCTTGAAGTTCAGTTTGGGAGGAACCCCGCTCTAATAGGTGATACCGGGAATTGGGTTGTAATTTGTATTTTACTTATTTATTTTGAAAACGACTTTTGTATGGAAACCATATAAGTAATAGTAGCTTTTTAGAATTAATCAAGTAATATACTTAAATTCAAGCTTATTGAGATTGCACTATGGAGCAAAGAAGTTAAAGTGTTCCTTTTGATTTTTTGAGAACGTGATATCATAAATTAAAAATTAAAGTTTTTATTTTCTTGGAAACATATTAATTATATTTATCCGCTGCAAATTTTATAGAAATATCATATAAAATTATTATATATATTATTTTGGGGTTTAGGGTGTCACAATTTAGACTTGAATTATTGAAAAATAATTTAAAGAAAATTTGGAAAAATTCTCAATTAATTATTTTTGGGTGCTAAATGGTTAGTAATATTTTTTAATAATAGTTTAAGTCTAGAAATTAATTTTAGAATGATGTGTAACCTTGGAAAGTGGGGTTTTTGCACTACTGATTCAATTTGGTTTTGTAATGTACTATAATCTTCTAGTAATAATTTTTATCTTATCTTCTACTTGGAAATCTATATATGCTCCATTTGTTGTAACTTTTAAGTGATGGTTAACTCAAAAGAAAATTTAATCGTGATCAATTTGGACCAATTAGACCTCTATGAGAATGTGTTTCACTTTTTGAATCATCGTTTGAGTTATGAGATGAACGTAAAATCTTGGTGCTAATTTTTGGATTAGTTATTTGAATGTGTATATGATTATGAAAATATTAAATTGTTCGTGTTCAAGTATTAAAAATTTTGGGAATTAGTGTATAGTGTTAGAGTAGTCGAGAGTATTTAAAATCGAATAGTTCTATATTTCTTCAATCGAATTATTGATTATATATTTGATGTTTGTGTTGTTGTAACTAGTTGTAAATTACAAATAAATTTTTGTGAATGTATAATTAAGTGAGTTTTTAACTTGAAGTAAGGAGTAGGAGTTGTGGCGCCGCCTTCGCACTCCTGAACCCCGTTAAAGATACTTTTTAATTATCCATATTAGAAATGGAATGACTGCTGTTATAGTTCCTTAAGTAGTTGACTACATGAGTAAGAGGGACTAGCTACCGCCGATGACTCATCGTCAATAAAAGAGACAACGATAACTCATTATTTTGTTAGAAGTACCTTTTAATTTTAAATTTTAAATAATAAAAGAAAACATGTTCATTCCTTATATCAATTTGAATGAATTTAATTATTAAATATATGTTATTGGGGAAATAGTATCTCTATCATTACTTTTTTTCCTTGATTATATATATAACATGTTTTTATAGAGTAATTGATTGTAAATTCTATTATAGTGTTATTAAGTTGTTAGATGTATTTTATACTTTAAAAAAGTTACTCTCTTTGTCAGACCTAAGTTAAATTTGTTGATGTTTCGTGATATGATTAGACTTTATTTTAAGGAGTAAAACTAGTAATATTTGGTTTGAAAGAAATAGTTGAAATTGACAACGTACTTGGAATATGTTTCATTTAACCAAACTAAATGACCTACGTTATTATTGACAAAATCTATATGTTAATGTTTTATATGTAAATGATAGTGAGTAACTCTAGGGTATTTTTATTTCATAATTGAATGGTAAATGTGATAACTATTTTATTTCATAATTGAATGATAAATATTATACATTTTAATTGATTTTATTTTGTCATGTAAGTCTATCATGTTTATGTTAGTTGAATTTTACATGAAGTGCTTTAATTTGAGATTGGAAATGTTTAATATATTCATAAACTAGTTTGAATTTGAGAGTGGTAAGTTAGATATTAGTTCACTCACCGGTAATTTCGAGGACGAAATTCTTTAACGAAGGGGAGAATTGTAACACCCTAAATTTATATTAAACTATATTTTTAATTAAGTAGGATTTTAAATAATTATTTATATTAAAATTATTTAGAATATATGATAAATAAATTTTCTAAATCATTTTTGTTGTATATGTGATTTCTATGATGTGCTAGTTTTATAAATATTAGATACATTGAGCGATATAAATATAAATATTATATTTTATTATTTGAAATATTTAAAAAATAAATAATTGATATTTTAAGTGATAATATATATTTTAAAGAAAAATATTTTATAACGATTTACGTGTATACGTGTACCCAATTAATGTAATACTTTTAGGTGCACTTGACTGATGTTAAGTATGCACGTAGTTATATTTCAATTATTTATAACTATTTTATAAATTTTAGTTATTTTTTTTTAAATAATTACTTTGAGATAGTAGTGATATTTTGTTTGATTTACATTATTTTTTATATATTTATTATGACATTGTGATTTTAATTATATTTTTTAAGGTTTAGTAATTAATATAAAGGTTGATGTTTTTATTTACTTATTTTATAATTTAGACTATTCCTCTAATGATGGTAATATTTTAATTGCCGTATTTGAAAAAATTAAATATTATTATAGGGATTTATTTTAAATATGAGATTTCTGGTTATTAATGTACTTTAAAAGATTATTATTTTTATTTATAAATTATTAGTTTTGAAATAGTAATCAATTGTTTAATTAATGAATTGTGTTTTAAAATAAATAAAACAAGTAAAACCTAAAAGAGACCAATGGGTTTGATAACTAATTGTTAATAAAATAAACAAACAAAAGAGAAAGGGAAGTTGGAAGGCAGTCGTAAAACCAAAAGAGGAAACACAACAATAACCCTATCATTTGACACCGGTGATCATAACTGTTCCAGAAAAATTTCTCCATTTTCGCCCAAATTTTTAGTATGTTATTTCATTCATTTAACTCATCAATTAATCATAATTTTCCAGATTTAACAACCCCAATTTTCCCTAAAATATCCCGACTTCTTCCGTTTGGTAAGATTCGTTATTTTGGGCACGTTCTCCTTCACCGTAAGTCCGATTTGAGTGAAACCAACGCCAAAACGACCGTGTGAAAGTGGCTATATTATCCACTGATTGGTTTCTCTGATTTATGGTAATTTTCTTTGATGACCATTTTTCGAATTTAGGTTTTTCGAAATATCTCCTCATAATTTATTTTTTGATGTTTACCCAAAAATTGTCGAATTAGATCGATTGAATGACAAAAGAGTCAAAGAACAAAGACTTTTTGGGCGTCGAATCGTATTCATAGGTGAAAGCGTCGAAATAAAGGTAAGGGGTGAGAGAGCGTTTGAATTCATGGGTGTAATATATTTGAGATGAACGGGAAAACCGTATTTCCCAACGATTCATCCGGGGCTCGCTACATATGGCAGTAGCCCTTTGAGGGATAAATTAATTAATGTGAAAATATGAAATTGTGAGATTAAAATATAGAATAGAAATATTTGGTAGGGTGTTGATTGATTTAATTTCGTTAATGTGTGGCATTTGGTATTATTGTGATATTTGATTTAATTTCGTTAAATGTGTGGCATTTGGTATTTTTGTGATATTTGATGTAAATTTCTAAATGTGTGGTGTGTGATATTATTGTGATAGTGGTTGTTGAATTTAATTTATGCATATGTTTTGTTAGATGAGTTTAAATGATGTATATAAAAATAGTGTGTTGTGCATAAATATATGTAATGATGATAATGTATGATTAATAATGGTGATGTGATAAATTTGTGATGAATATATGTTGCTGTATGATTGATGATAGTGATTCTATAAAATTGTGGATGAGTTTATGTGATGATGATGATGTGTGTGATTAATTATAGTGAGTTATAAATTGTGATGAGAATATTGTGATTTCAATTTGTGTCTGAGATGATGGGTATTAATGGAGTAATCCTAATACCAACGAGGGAGAAAATATTGTGAATTTGTGAAGTTGGAGATTATTTTGTCATCATATAGGTAGGGCTTGACAAGCCTAGTGATTCTGGGGAAGTACAACTGAATGAGCCTGATCGTGGCGTCCTGCTGTCGAGCCTTAAGGCAAGATGTTAGACCTTGGAGGTATTCCGGGTGAGGAATTCCAAATGGTCGGGAGCTACCACGCAACACCGTTTACCTCGACTGTCACGTATATGTGTCTCGGGGTTGAGTTGAGGGGATCTATGAAGACAGGGCCAATTTGAATTGTCCGTCCCACCGGGATGGTGGCATAGTATCAAGCCTCCTAACAAAGTACTTCAGAGTTAGATGGTACCACTTGTGGAAGTAGAGTTCTAATTTCATGCATACATTGCATTTTATTGTGATTGTGTTGTTGGTTTATATTATAGGTATCGTGGTGGTTGATTAATTTCTCTTAGACGATTTGATGTTATAGTGAGGATTTATTGATTTCCCTTGAGTGATCTTGACTTTTTAATTGTGATATTTTATTGATGCGTGATTGTGCAATGAACACGGTTCTATGTATTATTGTTTTGTGTGGTTTCTTCTTACTTGTATTATACTGCCCATCATGTTTTCAAAACTCACCTCCTTCGTTGTTGTGTTTGACGGCTTGGCCCTGCGTTTGCAAAATCGCAGTTATTACAGGTTAATGAATCTTGAAGTTCAAGTTTTGGGAGGAACCACGCTTTGATAGGTGATACCGGAATAAGGGATTAAGTTGTATTTTACTTTTTTTAATTTGAAATGAATTTTGTATGAATATATAAGAAGTACTAGTAAATTTTTTAAATTAAATCAAGTAATAATACTTATAAATAAAGCTTATTGAGATTACACTATTTAACGGAGAAAAAAGTTTAAAGTGTTCTTTTTGATTTTTGAGAAACATGATAGTCCTAAGTTAAAAATAAAAGTTTTTATTTCTTGGATTAATATTTTTATTTATCCACTGCAAATTTTATAGAAATATGATATAAATTATTATATATTATTTTGGGGTTAGGGCGTCACATTAGTGGTATCAGAGTAGGTCTGTCCAATCAGGCCGAGTGGTTGAGTGTCGATTCAATGTCAGTCGTGTCAATTGTGTTTTATTGTGTAGTAATTATTTTCACTATGATGAGTTTTCCCGTTATATAAATTGTGTTAATGATTATATGCTTTGTATTATTATATATATTTTGAGATACTAATAAATGTTTATTAATTGCTTACTATGACTGTGTTATGAATCCTAAATTCCTACTTAAGTGAGTAAATAAACCATAAAGTTACTTGTTAAGGTTTGAGTTAATTTTAATTGTTGACAAGATTATGTTAGTTACTTGTTGCTTATTGCTTGCCTTACTAACTATGATTTTTGCACTCTTGTTTTATATAAATAGTTGGAAATAATAATTTTGATTGACCAGCTGTATATTTCACCCTTAATCAATTTAAAAATATTTTGTTTTGATATCTATTTGTTTAAAGTGTTTAATCTAATAATAATTGATTGAGACATTTGATTTCCGTATGAATTATATGTTTAAAAATTTAAGTATTGACTTTTACTAGGTACAAATTATTATTATTACTATTTTGTTGAAACTCAATTTAGAGAAAAAAAGATGTTTCCTTATAAACTTTGAGTTAGATAGGAAATATGTCTCTTACGTTTAAAGTTTTAATTTTGCACTAAAAAAATTCTTATTTTTATTTTATGTTGGCTTGTGTTAAGAAACCAAATCGATTTTAAATCGTGAATGTTAACAATAAATCACTTGAAAGTGTTAAATGGTTGTATCTAGATGAGTAGAGTTTTGATATTGTTTTGAAAACAATTTAGAATGTTTCGTGATGATTTAAAATAGTATGAAGTTCATATTATTAGCAATAGTAATTCTTGAATATTAGAGGTGGTAGAACTTAGAATTTTTTAAAAATAACATTTTGAATGAGTTAAAGTTTACTTATTTTATATGATGAAAATAACTTTTGTTTGAGTTACTCTTGATTATTTTGAAGAAATTAAATTGAGTTGAATTTTTGTTTGATTTATAAAGTAACATAATTCTATGCTACTGATTTTATTCAATGTTTTAAACCAACTTAAAATTTTACAGCATGTTTTACTCTGTCTTGGTTAGGGGACTGGTGTAAATATTGAATCTTGAAGGTGTTGGGTTAGTTATTTGAAATGATTGATTTTATTTATTTATTATGATATTATGAACTCATTAGAGTTTGACTCAATGTTAGAGTTTTAGAGTTTAAGAACTCTTCAGTGATTTACAATAGTGCTAATGATAAAGTGTATACTAATTGAGAAAAGATAAGTAAAAAGAAGGAAAAAGAAAAACAGAGTTTTTAAAAATATTCTCGACAATGAAATTCTTTTTAGAAAAGTTATCTAAATTTTGGATTCTATAATGATGTATTTTACAAGTAGAATTATTTTTTTATTAATTAACCTAAAAAAAATGTATATCCATGTAGATTGATATGTGTAGAGTGCCTCGTGTAGATTGGTATGCGTATAGGAAACTAAAATTTATTTTATCAATTATTTTTATTAATTTAACATTGTAATTTTATGTGAGACTCAATTTTTAAGATTAGAACATAACTCCAAAATCTTTAAAATTGATGGTGTGTTATGTTTTGGACCAATTTTGTGGCTTGATAGCAAACTGATGGATGTATCTATAAGCATGTTAAGTAGTTAGTGTGAGAGGAGCTACTATTTATAGAGTTATCAATTAGTGTAATCATTATCATTTGTCTTATGTTTTGTGTCGTATGCACTACTTTAACGTATATAGAGATATACAATTTTATTTTTTTTGTAAGTTTGATAAAATAAGAAAATAAATTTGGAACTATTTTTGGGAGTGTTAATTAATTTTAAAATTTCATATATATCTATATATAGTTTAAATTTTATTTCAAAATATAAGTTGAAAATAATAATTTTTACAGTGATGAACTATTTAAAAAATGTGTTTTTGATGATTAAAATATGAATAAATTTTTAGAAATCTTATAGATTTTTAAAAATATTCGTGATTTATTTTATTTGTATTGTATTTAGCAAATGTGCTTTATCTTAGTTGTTTTTATTTAGACTTGAATTATTGAAAAATAATTTAAAGAAAATTTGGAATTCTCAATTAATTATTTTTGGGTGCTAAATGGTTAGTAATATTTTTTTTAATAATAGTTTAAGTCTAGAAATTAATTTTTAGAATGATGTGTAACTTGAAAGTGGTTTTTGCCACTACTGATTCAATTTGTTTGGTAATGTACTATAATCTTCTACTAAATAATTATTTATCTTATCCTCTGCTTGGAAAAATCTATATATGCTTCCATTTGTTGTAACTTTTAAGTGATGGTTAACTCAAAGAAAATTTAATCGTGATCAATTTGGAGCAATTAGACCTCTATGAGAATATGTTTCACTTTTTGAATCATCGTTTGAGTTATGAGATGAACGTAAAATCTTGGTGCTAATTTTTGGATTAGTTATTTGAATGTGTATATGATTATGAAAATATTAAATTGTTCGTGTTTCAAGATATTCTAATTTTTGGGAATTAGTGTATAGTGTTAGAGTAGTCGAGAGTATTTAAAAGTCGAATAGTTCTATATTTCTTCAATCGAATTATTGATTATATATTTGATGTTTGTGTTGTTGTAACTAGTTGTAAATTACAAATAAATTCTTGTGAATGTATAATTAAGTGAGTTTTTAACTTGAGGTAAGGAGTAAAATTTGTTGAATGTTTCGTGATATGATTTAGACTTTATTTTTAATGAGTAAAACTAGTAATATTTGGTTTGAAAGAAATAGTTGAAATTGACAACGTACTTGGAATATGTTTCATTTTACCAAATAAACGAACTACTTTATTATATGACAAAATCTATTTGTTATGTTTTATATGTTAAGTTGTTAGATGTATTTTATACTTTAAAAAGTTACTCTCTTTGTCAGACCTAAGTTAAATTTGTTGAATGTTTCGTGATATGATTTAGAGGGATGGGTTAGATATAATCTGATTAGATAAATTCAAAATTAGGGTAAATCTAGATCAAATATAATCTGATCAGAGGATGTAATATCAGAGGAATCTAATCAGAGGAATTCTGATTAGAGATGTATGGTTTGATTAGATGGAAAATGGAAGAAATTACCCATTTTGACCCTTGGGGCATTACTTATTTATTGCTTCTATCCCTTCCTGTTCTTTTTAAATATCTTTGTCCTAAATTAATTACGTTAATATTTAAAATCTCTTATTTTTCTAAGTTTTTATATAAGTGTGTTATTACACAACCAAAATTATCTATTTCATACCATCAAACCAACGGTCTAACTAAAATTTGTATGAGGAAATGCCCTTACCTTGGCTGCTTTATTTCTTAACAATAAAATCTTAATCCACGGACATCGGTCTTAGCTCCACTAAGTCCACACCCTCCACCAAATGATTTACCTCTCGTTCTTAGTTTCAAACAAACTACTCCTACTCTTAAAAAAAGTTGTGAGGTTGCCTAAAGGTTCACTAAACAAGAAATAAAACGTAGAATATCTTAAATAGCTACACATTTCCACAAAAGAACTAACTATTCATTAAATTTTTTAAACTTTAAAAATTCGCTTAAATTGTTTCTTTCACAAGTCAACACCCAAAAAATATAAAAATTAAGTGATCGTGCATAATAAATAGCCCACGACAACTGCTATTATTGTTCCAATAAAATGACAGTATAACCCCACTCTTAAAAGATCAATTAATAATAAAAAATTAAAAGTAAAAATTCCAATACTTAGATATTAAAATAAAACTATGACCTCATAAAATCAAAATTCCATAATTCAATTATTTATTTTAAAAATATTATTATAAATTAAAATGGGAAAAATAATAATTTTCTCATTTTCCTAGCTTTAGAAATTGTTTAGAAATAAACTACATATCTTAAAAAATTTATCTCCAAATCCTAACACTTAGATAATCATTTTATAACCATTTAGAAGTCATAAACTCAATTTTTCATAATAGGATATTTTGGGATGAATTTTCTTTACAAATTTCTAAAATCACCAAAATTTTGATTTTTCAAGCTAAATTAAATTATATTCCCAAAATTCACTACACAACTTGGTCAAGACAAATACTTTCTAAACACTTTAGCACTTTACAAATGATCTACCACCCATAAAACATATCAAAATTTACTTTTAAGCCATAAAATTTCCAAAAAACTAACTTCAATCGTTAAAATCATCCTAAAACTATTTCTAATCGATTGAATCATAATAATATACATTTTCAATTGAAATATGATCTAGACATTAAGAAGCAATTTTTCATTGCACAAAAATTGATTCTTGACACAAATAAACTCGTTTGACAAATAAAAAAAAAAATTTCTAGGTCAATACCATCACGAAATCAAGATAACTATAGAAATAACTTCATAGTACTACAATTTACAATAAGGACTAGAAGTTTAAAATACACCAAATTCGTAGACACAAAGTGAATGTGGTTTCTCACGTTCTAAATGTTGTTATGAGTATCTGACCTTTGGATTCCAAGACTCGTATGTTTCGAGCCGACTATCAAATCATCTCGGTCCAATTGTGAATGAAGGCGTAGTCATGATTCTATGATAAATGGTTAGAAGAAAGCCATATGGTTTTTACTCGTTGATTTTCTCTTTTTTTTTAGTCATAGAAATTTTTGAACGAAATTGAATAAAGTTAAAGTGAGAAGATAATAGAAAAGAAATAATTTGAATGCCAAGATTTTTTTTGTGGTTAATTAATGTTAAAATCTAATAATATTTTTGTCAACAACATTGGATACTATTAAAAGAAAAAAAAATTATCAAAGGAATAATTAATAAAATGAAGTGATATAAATTGCGAGGAGAAATTTTTATGGTACAATAAAAGAAAAAAAGGTTTTTCAAGATACTTTTTTGTTGTTGACTAAGATGGATGAAACAACAAGGATGGGGTAACAGCAATTCCTCCTAGCTTCATTGTTCTTTGGCCCAAGATAAAACAAAAACCCCAATATTTTTTATAAAATTCTAATTTGGAAAATAGTTTAACTAATAACTTTATCATTTAAATAAATAAAGCGAGACAAATTATTATTACAATAGATAACAGAAAGATGATAATTAACACAAACAACATCCAACCAATATATTTTATAATTTTCTAAAGTAACTATATAAATAAAATAGACAACAACCCATAATACAATATAATCATCCAAGATCTAGTCATCATATAATTCCTAGCCAACATAATTATATAAAATAATAATTTTAATTATTTAAATAAAATGAATTTGATTTTAAATAATAAACAAAGACAATTACTAATAAATACATATAATATATATAAATATTTTTTAGTGTTACATTAAAATGACATATTTAGTTTTCTTATACTATTCCAACAAAAGTAAATCTTTACAATAAAAGGTCGCACATCCCATTTTTTACTAATTTTTAAAATATAGAGATGAACATAATAACACTGTACCAAAGATACAAATAATAAGATTTATCAACAAAATTAATACAATATAGATGCTAAAAATAGCTAATAAAAATAGACAATTAAAATTAGTGTAATATATATTAAAGTAAAATATATATTATCTTAATATATTTTTTTACAAGATATATTATTTTAATCCAAAATATTATTAAAGGGGTGTATTCAAACTTTTAGAAAACTTTAAAGTTGACTTCTTTTTATTAGATGATTAATAATGTTGGTTGTTTATCTATAAAGCCTTGATTTTATTTTTACAATGATATATCATAGAGTAAAGAAACAACAATAATTCATATTGCTATTGATATTGTAGCTATTTGAAATGGGTAAATTTCATTTCTTTCTATTCATCTCATTTGCCGTTATTTTTTCAGGTATAAAATTTTTGTAACAAATTTTTTTGCACCTATTTTTGTTGATAGTTTCATTACGTTAAATAAACAAGATTTTATTTTTTTCTAATAATCTGGTTTTATTTAAACTGTTACAGTTATGACTAGTGGTGCGAATGGACAACAAAAAAGATGTATTGAACTCATCTCAAAAGATTCATGTTTACTCCCAGCATGCAGAAAGACGTGCTATTTAAAATATCCGAATAAAAATGGTTTTGGACAGTGTGTTAGTGCAAACCCTTTTACACCATATAGTTGTATTTGCGCATATGATTGTCAAACCTAGAAAAAAAATATGATAGTTGCTCTATATTTAATGTAAAAGCATATCAAAATATAGTTAATAAATTTCACAAATGTACAATTTATGTTTTAAAAGTGCATTAAGCATTTTGGTATCCTTTATTTCAATTAAAACCAAAACTTGAGAGGTTTTTATTTTATTTTCGAAGAGACGGTAAATTATACCATAATTAACGCACAAAATTGTTAACTCCTGGATTTAAACTCGAGACAAAGACGTCCAACCTAAAAATATCGGCATTCGCCAGTTGGACTAGGGCTTAAGGACAAAAGTTGAGAGATTTATTATAGTAATATTTTAGTTACAAATTTCAATTATAGTATAAGTTTTTTACATTATTTTAAAATGTGGGAGAACAGTAATCACTAAAAAAACAATGAACAAGTACATAAACTCTAATAACCATAACCATGTATCTAGAAAAGGTACAAATTCATACATTTATAAATTCTAGAGGCAATCATATAAGTTTTGAAAAGTACGATCATTGAAATGTCATTGTAACTAAATGGTACAGTGTTTGCAAAACATCCTCTGTTGTACTAATAAATAAAATGAATTTCAACTTCAACACACATAACTATAGAACCTTATTCTTTGATGTCTGAATTCATGCCTCAAGCCATCTTATCTGCTACAATTTGCTAGATACAGTGAGTACCAGATTCATCCTCTAATTATATTAGATAATTTAAAGCTTGAGGTGGAACTTGGAAGTGAAAATGTGCCAAAGTTTTTATCAAAAGGAAAACTTTTAACTGAGGAAGTTTGATTAGAGAAGTAGTGATAAAGGAATCTGGAATAAGGAAGTTCTTATTAGAGGAAGTCTAACTAGATAAAGTCTAATTGGAGGGAGTTTGGGTTAGATATAATCTGATTAGATAAATTCAAAATTAGTGTAAATCTAGATCAAATGTAATCTGATAAGAGGAATGTAATATCAGAGGAAATCTAATCAGAGGAATTCTGATTAGAGGATGTCTGGTTTGATTAGATGGAAAATGGAAGAAATTACCCATTTTGACCTTGGGCATTACTTATTTATTGCTACTATCCCTTCCTGTTCTTATTAAAATATCTTTGTCCTAAATTAATTATGTTAATATTTAAAATCTCTTATTTTTCTAATTTTTTAAATAAGTGTTGTAACACCCAAATTTCTCATTACCTTATTTTAAATAATATAATGATACAATACTATTTTTTGTTATGAGTGTTAATATGTGTCCTAATTTCTTTAGGTGTGTCTTGTGTGTTGTCTTAGTAATTGATTTAATTCATCAATAGTAACTATATTCAACTTATAAAAATAAATAAAATAAAATATGTATACATATATATGTATGTATAAAATAATACGATGAGTAAAAATTGTGTCGTTACATTAGTTGTTACCTTTAGCACCAATAGAATAATAATAATATAATAATAATAATAATAATAATAATAATAATAATAATAATAAATAATAATAATAATAATAATAATAAAGACCTAGGCTAGTATACTATAAGTATATATATATATAGATCAGCACAAGGTGGTTACGGGAAAGCAAAAAATTAGGGAAAGTAAAAATTAGGGAAAGCAAGAATTAAGGAAAGCAAAAATTAGGGAAAGCAAAAGTAGCAACAGCCGCCTCCCAAGATCAACCACATTAGGTATGCCTTCTTCTTCTCCCTTCAGACAATTAGAAATTCTTAATACCCATTTAAACGAGTATCCTTCCTTTTATAGCTAATCCAAAAATAGATTAATTTGACTATTATTTTGATTATTATGTTGTTCAATTTAATTAAAATATTAACTTTATGTAAAAAATTCTTTAGTTTGAAGAATGTTAAATTCACTCAATATAATCTCTTTAAATTTTTCAATAATAATGAAAAACATATTAGGAGAAATGTTTTGATATGGTTATTACTCGCTAACGAAATAAGATACCGTAGCATGAAAATAAACATGGAATCAAGTTAAAGGTCAAATTCATTAAGCTACAATATTGTGATTCAGGCCAAAATAAACATATTAGCTTTTAGAGGGTTGATCTTTTCATCCATACAAGACAAGTACATATAACCTAAAAATAAGAGCTTCAGGCAGCGTAATCTGAAATGAATTGATGTGGTTATTAGGAATTTTTATTGAATTGCTTTTTGAATTGCCTTTTTTTGAATTGCTCTATATGTATATCGTGAAACCATGAATTGCACTATATGAATATCATGAATTGCCTTTTTGGTTAGAAGGATTTTTATTGTATATCATGAAATCTTCACTTGCAAATGTATTAGAGAGAGAGTTCTGCCAACTAGTTTAGATTATCAAGGGTATTTCTAACAATATGGAATTTTGTTGTACCATTAGTTGTACCATTATTTATCTAGATAATTTATTTATTATTATTTTATTTCACTTACTCATTTATTTATTTATTATTTATTTTATTATTTATTTATCCATTTATTTATTTACTTACTTATTTAATTTCTTTATTCATTTATTTACTTA
>PGTU02007694.1:0-11413 GCA_002896215.2 Cicer echinospermum
CGGAGGAGGAAATGACCTAACGAAATAATTACATCCATGACACTAAAACACCTATTAAATTCACAAGATTGGCGTTAAAAAAACCTAATGTGGACTAGAATACAGCGACATAGAGGAGACAGAAATGACCTAAACATGTTTAATCCAATTTACACCTAAAACACCTAATTAAATGCACAGAGATTGGGTTATAGGTAAAAAAACCCTTAATTGGATTAGAATAAAGCTTAGGATGAGGACAAAAAAAGAGAAAGAGAGACTCTTAAATTTTAACTCAATGACACTAACACACCTATTAAAATGCACAAAAGATGGTTAAAAAACCTAATTGACAGAAAATATGCCTAGGGAGGATGAAAAATTTCCTAAAGTTAAATCCTATGTATAAAAACAACACCTATTGGAAGCACAAGATGTGAGTTAAAACCCTTAATTGACATAAAATAAGCCTAGGAGGACGAAAATGACCTAAATATTAATCCACAATGACACTAAAACACCTATTAGAGACAAAATTGGTTTTAAAAACCCTAATTGGACTAGAATAAGTCTAGGGAGGACGAAAATGACCTAAATGTTAATCCAATGACACAAACACACGTAAAGGATGCACAAGATTGGTTAATAACCCTAATTGGACTAAGGATAAGCCTAGGGGAGGACGAAATGACCGAAATGTTAATCCAATGACACAAACACATCTATAAATGCACAAGAATTGGTTTAAAAACCATAATTAAGCACTAGAATAATCCTAAGGAGGAACAAAATGACCTAATTTTTAATCTAATGAGACAAACCACACCTGTTGGATGCACAAACATAGGGGTTAAAAACCTATTTGGATAAGAATAACCCGTGGGAGGACGAAAATGACATAAATGTTAATCCAGAGACACAAACACACACATTGGATGCACAAGATTGGTTAAAAACAATAATTGGACTAGAATAAGCCTAAGGAGGACAAAAATGACCTAAATGTTAATCCAATGACACAAATGAACTTATTGGATGAACAAGATTGGTTAAAAACCCTAATTGGACTAGAATAAGGCTAGGAGGACAAAAACGACCTAAATGTTAATCCAATGATACAAACACACTATTGGAAGCACAAGATTGTCTAAAAACCATAATTCGACTAGAATAGTCCTAGGAGGACGAAAATAACCTAAATGTTAATCCAATGACCCAGATACAACTATTAAATGCACAAGATTGGTTAAAAAACCCAATTTGACAAGAATAAGCCAAGGGAGGATGAAAATGTCATAAATGTCAAATTCTATGATACAAACACATCTATTAGAAGCACAAGATTGGTTAAAAACACGGATTGAACTAGAATAAGCCTTGGAGAGAACGAAAATGACCTAAATATTAATCCAATGACACAAAACACCTATGAAATGCACAAGATTGGTTAACACCACTAATTGGACTAGAATAATGCTAAGGAGGACGAAAATGACCTAAATGTTAATCCAATGATAGAAACACACCTATTGGATGCACAAGATTGGTTAAAAACCCTACTTGGATAAGAATCAACTAGGGAGGGACGAAAATGACCTAAATGTTAATCAAATGACACAAATGAACTTATTGGATGCACAAGATTGGTTTAAACACTATAATTGGACTAGAATAAGCCTAGGAGGACGACGAAAATGACCTAAATTTTATCCAATGACACAAAATGAATTTATTGGATGAACAGGATCGGTTAAAACACTGTAATTGGACTAGAATAAGCCTAGGGAGGACAAAAATGACCTAAATGTTAATCCAATGACACAGAAACACACCTATTGGATGCACAAGATTGGTTAATAACCCTAATTGGACAAGAATAATGCTAAGGAGGTTGAAAGTGACCTAAATGTTAATCGAATGACACAAACACACATATTGGATGCACAAGATAGGTTAAAAACCAAATTGGACAAGAATAAGCCGAGGAAGGACGAAAATGACCTAAATGTTAATCCAATGACACAAATGAACTTATTGGATGAATATGATTGGTTAAAAACTTAAATTGGACTAGAATAAGCTTAGGGAGGATGAAAATGACCTAAATGTTAATCCAATGACACAAACACACCTATTGGAAAATGACTGAATGTTAATCCAATGACACAAACACACCTAGTAAATGCACAAGATTGGTTAAAAACCCTAATTGGACTAGAATAATTCTAAGGAGGAAGAAAATGACCTAAATGTTAATCCAATGACACAAACACACCTATTGGATGCACAAGATTGGTTAAAAACCTATTTGGACAAGAATAAGTCTAGGGAGGACGAAAATGACCTAAATGTTAATCCAATGACACAAATGAACTTATTGGATGCACAAGATTGGTTAAAAACCTAATTGGACTAGAATAAGCCTAGGGAGGACGAAAATGACCTAAATGTTCATCCAATGACACAAACACACCTATTGGATGCACAAGATTGGTTAAAAACCCTAATTGGACTAGAATAAGCCTAGACCGGACGAAAATGACCTAAATGTTAATCCAATGACACAAATGACACCTATTGGATGCACAAGATGGTTTAAAAACCATAATTGGACAAGAATAAGCCTAGGGAGGACGAAAATGACCTAAATGTTAATCCAATGACACAAATGAACTTATTGGTAGCACAAGATTGGTTAAAAAATCCTAATTGGACAAGAATAAGTCTAGGGAGGACGAAAATGACCTAAATGTTAATCCAATGACACAAATGAACTGATTTAAATGCACAAGATTGGTTAAAAACCCTAATTGGACAAGAATAAGCTAGGGAGGACGAAAATGACCTAAATGTTATCCAATGACACAAAACACACCTATTTGGATGCACAAGATTGGTTAAAACCCTAAATTGGACAAGAATAAGCCTAGGGAGGACGAAAATGACCTAAATGTTCATCCAATGACACAAACACACATATTGGATGCATGCACAAGATTGGTTAAAAACCCTAATTGGACAAGAATAAGCCTAGGGAGAGACGAAAATGACCTAAATGTTCATCCAATGACACAAACACACCTATTGGATGCACAAGATTGGTTAAAACCCTAATTGGACAAGAATAAGCCTAGGGAGGACGAAAATGACCTAAATGTTAATCCAATGACACTAAAAACACACCTATTGGAATGCACAAGATTGGTTAAAAACCCTAATTGGACAAGAATAAGCCTAGGGAGGACGAAAAATGACCTAAATGTTAATCCAATGACACAAACACACTTATTGGATGCACAAGATTGGTTAAAAACCCCTAATTGGACAAGAATAAGCCTAGGGAGGACGAAAATGACCTAAATGTTCATCCAATGACACAAATGAACATATTGGATGCACATAGATTGGTTAAAAACCCTAATTGGACAAGAATAAGCCTAGGGAGGACGAAAATGACCTAAATGTTCAATCCAATGACACAAACATGAACCTATTGGATGCACAAGATTGGTTAAAAACCCTAATTGGACTAGAATAAGCCTAGGGAGGACGAAAATGACCTAAATGTTAATCCAATGACACAAACACACCTATTGGATGCACAAGATTGGTTAAAAACCCTAATTGGACTAGAATAAGCCTAGGGAGGACGAAAATGACCTAAATGTTCATCCAATGACACAAATGACACTTATTGGATGCACAAGATTGGTTAAAAAACCCTAATTGGACTAGAATAAAGCTTAGGGAGGACGAAAATGACCTAAATGTTAATCCAATGACACAAAATGAACTTATTGGATGCACAAGATTGGTTAAAAAACCCTAATTGGACAAGAATAAGCCTAGGGAGAACGAAAATGACCTAAATGTTAATCCAATGACACAAACACACCTATTGGATGCACAAGATTGGTTAAAAACCCTAATTGGGACAAGAATAAAGCCTAGGAGGGACGAAAATGACCTAAATGTTCATCCCAATGACACAAACACACCTATTGGATGCACAAGATTGGTTAAAAACCCTAATTGGACAAGAATAAGCCTAGGGAGACGAAAATGACCTAAATGTTCATCCAATGACACAAAATGAACCTATTGGATGCACAAGATTGGTTAAAAACCCTAATTGGACAAGAATAAGCCGAGGGAGGACGAAAATGACCTAAATGTTAATCCAATGACAACAAATGAACTTATTGGATGCACAAGATTGGTTAAAAACCCTAATTGGACTAGAATAAGCCTAGGGAGGACGAAAATGACCTAAATGTTAATCCAATGACACAAACACACCTATTGGATGCACAAGATTGGTTAAAAACCCTAATTGGACAAGAATAAGCCTAGGGAGGACGAAAATGACCTAAATGTTCATCCAATGACAAAACACACCTATTGGATGCACAAGATTGGTTAAAAACCCTAATTGGACTAGAATAAGCCTAGGGAGGACGAAAAATGACCTAAATGTTCATCCAATGACACAAATGAACCTTATTGGATGCACAAGATTGGTTAAAAAACCCTAATTGGACAAGAATAAGCCTAGGGAGGACGAAAATGACCTAAATGTTCATCCAATGACACAAATGACACTTATTGGATGCACAAGATTGGTTAAAAACCCTAATTGGACTAGAATAAGCCTAGGGAGGACGAAAATGACCTAAATGTTAATCCAATGACACAAATGACACCTATTGGATGCACAAGATTGGTTAAAAAAAATCCTAATTGGACAAGAATAAGCCTAGGGAGGACGAAAATGACCTAAATGTTAATCCAATGACACAAATGAACCTATTGGATGCACAAGATTGGTTAAAAACCCTAATTGGACTAGAATAAACCTAGAAGGAGACGAAAAATGACCTAAATGTTAATCCAATGACACAAACACACTTATTGGATGCACAAGATTTGGTTAAAAACCTAATTGGACAAGAATAAGCCTAGGGAGGACGAAAATGACCTAAATGTTAATCCAATGACACAAATGACACCTATTGGATGCACAAGATTGGTTAAAAACCCTAATTGGACTAGAATAAGCCTAGGGAGGACGAAAATGACCTAAATGTTAATCCAATGACACAAACACACCTATTGGATGCACAAGATTGGTTAAAAACCTAATTGACAAGAATAAGCCTAGGGAGGACGAAAATGACCTAAATGTTAATCCAATGACACAAACACAACCTATTGGATGCACAAGATTGGTTAAAAACCTAATTGGACAAGAATAAGCCTAGGGAGGACGAAAATGACCTAAATGTTAATCCAATGACACAAACACACCTATTGGATGCACAAGATTGGTTAAAAACCCTAATTGGACAAGAATAAGCCTAGGGAAGGACGAAAATGACCTAAATGTTAATCCAATGACACAAATGAACTTATTGGATGCACAAGATTGGTTAAAAAACCCTAATTGGACTAGAATAAGTTTAGGGAGGACGAAAATGACCTAAATGTTCATCCAATGACACAAATGAACTATTGGATGCACAAGATTGGTTAAAAACCCTAATTGACAAGAATAAGCCTAGGAGGACGAAAATGACCTAAATGTTCATCCAATGACACAAACACGCCTATTGGATGCACAAGATTGGTTAAAAAACCCTAATTGGACAAGAATAAGTCCTAGGGAGGACGAAAATGACCTAAATGTTCATCCAATGACACAAACACACCTATTGGATGCACAAGATTGGTTAATTAATTGGACTAGAATAAGCCTAGGGAGGACGAAAATGACCTAAATGTTCATCCAATGACACAAATGAACTTATTGGATGCACAAGATTGGTTAAAAACCCTAATTGGACAAGAATAAGCCTAGGGAGGACGAAAATGACCTAAATGTTCATCCATGACACAAACACACCTATTGGATGCACAAGATTGGTTAAAAACCCTAATTGGACAAGAATAAGCCTAGGGAGGACGAAAAGACCTAAATGTTAATCCAATGACACAAATGACCTTATTGGATGCACAAGATTGGTTAAAAACCCTAAATTGGACTAAGAATGAAGTCTAGGGAGGACGAAAATGACCTAAATGTTTCAGGCACAACAACACTATTGACACACAAGATTGGTTAAATAGCTTATTGGACAAGAATGCACAAGGGAGTTTAAAACCATGTTACTTGAGACAAATGAAACCTATTGGATGTGTTAGGGGTGTCAAATGACCTAATATTTTAGTCCAATGACACAAATGTTATCCATGACACTATAACTTATTATTGGATGCACAAGATTGGTTAAAAACAATCAATTGGACAAGAAATAAGCCTAGGGAGGACGAAAATGACCTAAATGTTAAAGTGTTCATCAAATGAACAAATCACCTATTGGATCGATTGGTTAAAAACCCTAATTGGACAAGAATAAGCCTGAGAGGACGAAAATGACCTAATCGATGTTCAATCCATTGACACAAATGATTTATTGCACAAGATGGTAGCAAGTCACACAGAAACAACCAGTTATGGAATAAATCGATTATTGGATGACAAGATCGAGGAGGATTGTGACCTAAATTTTAATCCAATGACACAAATACACTTATGTGGATGCACAATTGGTTAAACAACAATTAATTTAGGACAAGAATAAGCCAGGGAGGACGAAAATGACCTAAATGTTCATCCAATGACACAAACAAACACTATTTGATTGGCACAAGATTTGGTTAAAAACCTGAGGTTCTTGGACAAGAATAAACCTAGGAGGACGAAATTGACCTAAATGTTCATCCAATGACATCACAATCGACACCTATTGATGCACAAGATTGTTAAAAACCCTAATTGGACAAGAATAACAAGGATTGACGAAAATGACCTTGAATGTTCATTTTTAATGACCGAAAGGTTTCACTTATTGGAACAATCGGTTATGACCTTAATTGGACAAGAATAACTGAGAAATCGATGACCTAAATGTTCATTGTTGACACAAAAACACCTAATGGATGCACATCAATCGATTGGACAAAATCATAGTTTCATTGGATTAATGAATTAAAAAGAATCGCACAAATCGATTCACTAATATGTTCAAACCCTATTGAAAAACAAGACCTGCGAAATATTCGGCAATGACACAAGCTTTTATAAACACGATTAGGAAATCATTGTCCTGCATAAGATTACTAAAAACCCTAATTGGATATATAAGCTGATTCAATGACCAAATGTTCATCCAATGACACAAAAAACACCAATTGGATGCACAAGATTGGTTAAAAACCTTAATTGGACAAGAATAAGCCTAGGGAGGACGAAAATGACCTAAAATGTTCATCCAATGACACAAACACACTTATTGGATGCACAAGATACCTTGGTTAAAAACCCCAATTGGACAGAATAAGTCACCTTAGGGAGGACGAAAAATGACCTAAATGTTCTTCCAATTACACAAATACAACCTATTGGATGCACAAGATTGTTTAAAAACCCCTAATTGGACAAGAATAAGCTAGGACGACTAAAATGTTGAGAGGAATCGACAAGAAGAAGCCTGTACTGTGATCTTGGAAAGAGTTTTATGACCTAAACTCTGGGATACAGTTGGTGCACAAGATAGAAAACCCTAATTGGACAGATTGATAGGCCTAGGGAGCGCGAAAATGAACCTAAATGTTCATCCAATGACACACAAATGAAACTTATTGAATGCACAAGATTGGTTAAAACCCTAGGACAAGAATAGACGACTAGGGAGGACGAAAATGACCTAAATGTTCTCTCAATGACACAAACACACCTATTGGATGCACAAGATTGACTAATATTTCCCTAATGTACTTTGTGAATAAATCTTGCATAGTTAAAATGACCTAAATTAATACGTCCAATTGACACAAACACTCCTTATTGGATGCACAAGATTGGTTAAAAACCCTAATTGGACAAGAATAAGTAGGGAGAGACGAAAATGACTAAATGTTCATCCAATGACACAAACAGACTTATAGGAGAACAACATTGGTTAACCAGACCCCATGGCTTTAATGGTACAACATTACATGGACTGGAAAAGACAGGATGCTCATTGGTAAAATGGAAGCATGTGGGCAAGAATAAACCAAACACAAGAATGGTCACAACGTTGGTTAAAAACCCTAATTGGACATCCATAATCATCAGGGAGGACAAGATCTGACCTAAATGTTGATCCAATGACACAAACACACCTATTAATGCACAAGATTGGTTAAAAACCGTAATTGGACTAGAATAAGCCTAGGGAGGACGAAAATGACCTAAATGTTAATCCAATGACACAATGAACACCTATTGGATGCACAAGATTGGTTAAAAACCCTAATTGGACAAGAATAAGCCTAGGGAGGACGAAAATGACCTAAATGTTCATCCAATGACACAAAATGACCTATTGGAAGGCACAAGATTGGTTAAAAAACCCTAATTGGACTAAGATAAGCCTAGAGAGGACGAAAATGACCTAAATGTTAATCCAATGACACAAACACAACCTATTGGATGCACAAGATTGGTTAAAAACCTAATTGGACAAGAATAAGCCTAGGGAGGACGAAAATGACCTAAATGTTAATCCAATGACACAAATGAACTTATTGGATGCACAAGATTGGTTAAAAACCTAATTGGACAAGAATAAGCCTAGGGAGGACGAAAATGACCTAAATGTTAATCCAATGACACAAATGAACTTATTGGATGCACAAGATTGGTTAAAAACCCTAATTGGACAAGAATAAGCCTAGGGAGGACGAAAATGACCTAAATGTTAATCCAATGACACAAAACACACCTATTGGATGCACAAGATTGGTTAAAAACCCTAATTGGACTAGAATAAAGCTAGGGAGGACGAAAATGACCTAAATGTTAATCCAATGACACAAATGAACTTATTGGATGCACAAGATTGGTTAAAAACCCTAATTGGACAAGAATAAGCCTAGGGAGGACGAAAA
This sequence comes from Cicer echinospermum, assembly GCA_002896215.2. Classification (NCBI taxonomy): domain Eukaryota; kingdom Viridiplantae; phylum Streptophyta; class Magnoliopsida; order Fabales; family Fabaceae; genus Cicer; species Cicer echinospermum. The sequence goes on from PGTU02007694.1 coordinate 8,974, forward strand.
TGACCTAAATGTTAATCCAATGACACAAATGAACTTATTGGATGCACAAGATTGGTTAAAAACCCTAATTGGACAAGAATAAGCCTAGGAGGACGAAAATGACCTAAATGTTCATCCAATGACACAAACACAACTTATTGGATGCACAAGATTGGTTAAAAAACCCTAATTGGACAAGAATAAGCTTAGGGAGGACGAAAATGACCTAAATGTTCAATCCAATGACACAAACACAACTTATTGGATGCACAAGATTGGTTAAAAAACCCTAATTGGACTAAGAATAAGCCTAGGGAGGACGAAAATGACCTAAATGTTAATCCAATGACACAAACACACTTATTGGATGCACAAGATTGGTTAAAAACCCTAATTGGACAAGAATAAGCCTAGGGAGGACGAAAATGACCTAAATGTTAATCCAATGACACAAATGAACTTATTGGATGCACAAGATTGGTTAAAAACCCTAATTGGACAAGAATAAGCTTAGGGAGGACGAAAATGACCTAAATGTTCATCCAATGACACAAAACACACCTATTGGATGCACAAGATTGGTTAAAAACCCTAATTGGACAAGAATAAGCCTAGGGAGGACGAAAATGACCTAAATGTTCATCCAATGACACAAATGAACCTATTGGATGCACAAGATTGGTTAAAAACCCTTAATTGGACAAAATAAGCCTAAGGAGGACGAAAATGACCTACAATGTTAATCCAATGACACAAAAACCTTATTGGATGCACAAAGATTGGTTAAAAACCCTAATTGGACAAGAATAAGCCCTAGGGAGGACGAAAATGACCTAAATGTTCATCCAATGACACAAATGACCTATTGGATGCACAAGATTGGTTAAAAACCTAATTGGACTAGAATAAACCTAGGAGGACGAAAATGACCTAAATGTTCATCCAATGACACAAATGAACCTATTGGATGCACAAGATTGGTTAAAAACCCTAATTGGACAAGAATAAGCCTAGGGAGGACGAAAATGACCTAAATGTTTAATCCAATGACACAAATGAACTTATTGGATGCACAAGATTGGTTAAAAAACCTAATTGGACAAGAATAAGCCTAGGGAGGACGAAAATGACCTAAATGTTCATCCAATGACACAAACATGACCTATTGGATGCACAAGATTGGTTAAAAAACCCTAATTGGACTAGAATAAACCTAGGAGGACGAAAATGACCTAAATGTTAATCCAATGACACACAAAAACACCTATTGGATGCACAAGATTGGTTAAAAACCCTAATTGGACTAGAATAAGCCTAGGGAGGACGAAAATGACCTAAATGTTCATCCAATGACACAAACTGAACTTATGACACAAACACAACCTATTGGATGCACAAGATTGGTTAAAAACCCTAAATTGGACAAGATTGGTTAAAAACCCTAATTGGACTAGAATAAGTCTATGGAAGACGAAAATGACCTAAATGTTAATCCAATGACACAAATGAACATATTGGATGCACAAGATTGGTTAAAAACCCTAATTGGACAAGAATAAGCCTAGGAGGACGAAAATGACCTAAATGTTAATCCAATGACACAAACACACTTATTGGGATGCACAAAATTGGGTTAAAAACCCTAATTGGACAAGAATATGCCTAGGGAGGACGAAAATGACCTAAAAATTAATCCAATGACACAAAACACCTATTGGATGCACAAGATTGGTTAAAAAACCCTAATTGGACTAGAATAATGCTAAGGGAGGACGAAAATGACCTAAATGTTAATCCAATGCACAAACACAACCTATTGGATGCACAAGATTGGTTAAAAACCTAAATTGGACAAGAATAAGCCTATGGAGGACGAAAATGACCTAAATGTTAATCCAATGACACAAATGAACCTTATTGGATGCACAGGGTTGGTTAAAAACCCCTAATTGGACTAGAATAAGCCTAGAATAAAATGAGGACGGACAAAAATAACCTAAATGTTCAAATCCTATGAAACAAATGAACACTATTGGATGCACAAGATTGGTTAAAAACCCTAATTGGACAAGAATAAGCCTAGGGAGGACGAAAATGACCTAAATGTTAATCCAATGACACAAACACACCTATTGGATGCACAAGATTGGTTAAAAACCCTAATTGGACTAGAATAAAGCTAAGGGAGGACGAAAATGACCTAAATGTTAATCCAATACACAAAACACACTATTGGATGCACAAGATTGGTTAAAAACCCTATTGGACAAGAATAAGCCTAGGGAGGACGAAAATGACCTAAATGTTCATCCAATGACACAAACACACCTATTGGATGCACAAGATTGGTTAAAAACCCTAATTGGACTAGAATTAGCCTAGGGAGGACGAAAATGACCTAAATGTTAATCCAATGACACCAACACACCTATTGGAAGCACAAGATTGGTTAAAAACACCT